>JAGVSQ010003728.1:0-20895 GCA_022683975.1 Rhyacophila evoluta
CTTACCTTTTCATTTCGAACAAAATCATACCACCGTATGCCCAGAATCCGCCGCAAATATCTGTTCTCAAAGCTCAAAATACGGTTGTTTTGGGCCTTTGTTGGGTGCCAAGTTTCACAACCGCAGAGAAGCACTGACAGAATGCATGCATTGAACAGGCGGTATTTAGTTTTTACTTTATACAGCTTGGAGTTCCAGAAATTTCGCATCAAATTACAATATTTATTATAAAACTAGTTTCTCAGAAAACTCAGTTGGTTGCTTAATATATATATCACAATATTCAATATAAATTTCGTTCTAAATTTTAAAGCCTTGAACATCTTCAAAATTAATATCCGAAATATTCGGTGCCAAAATGCGCTAGCGCCTTAGCCACTTATGAGCCAATTTTTTTTACTGCGACAATTATAGTCTTTACACAAGATAATAATGACATATATACTAAAAAAACTATTGCAAAAATATATTTACTTCTCTTATCAGTGACCCGAATATTAACTGCCGAAACGGGGTTTCTTCATATCATAGTTTCATTTTTAAGGCCTAGGTTTACATGCAATTAATTGCATGCACCTCATGAAATTATTAAAGTTGCATCAATACATGTTTTGAGTTTATAATTAACTCTCTTAATTACCGGAAGGAGGCTCTTGCCACATTTAGACCTTGTAAAAACGGTTTCACTACGCTGAAGGTTTGCAACGTCACATCTTCATACTTATTAATACAACACTTTCCAAGTATTCAATTGTTCTATTTCAAAATAATATACATAGTAGTTAGTGGTATTTCTTAATATAATTAAACTAAGAGATGTGTCGTCACTTATATAAATTAAACCTTTTAAAAGAATTATATTTAAAAAAAATTATGTGCCTAAACGACGAACTTTTAGTTGAAAAAAACTTAATGGCATTTAAAGCTTGCGTATAATAAATAACTCTGTAGATTTCAGTGATTGATATGATTACAAAAACAATCAACATATTTAAGCTTCGTAAGATACAGTCTCCCCGGTAGCATAGAGGTTAGAGTACGCGCCTAGCAATCTGGGGAATGCGGGTTCGATTCCAACATCTATCGGATTTTGCATAATCAAAAAATGCAGGACTGGATGCCTATTGGGTTGATCAATTGTCTGACAAACAATTCTCGTAAAAAATAATCGGTTAAGACGTCTTCACATTGCGGAGTCCATATACTTTCGGAGTGGATACCTTTACACTGTAAATCCCTATGTTCCACTTTGGGAGCGAACATGATTTAAGAAGTAAGTAAAAAAAGAGAAGAGAACAATTCAACTCTTCAATATGGTCGGTGGCTAATATTTTAGTGAGTGGCTTTGATTCCCATAGCTGACTGATTTTTGTAACGTTAGACTAGGTATCCAAAATGTTCAATTCACTGATATCAAATTCATGTCGAAAACAAATCTGTTGGTGTACGGGTTAAGTCTTCGATGTGTTAATCTACATATTTCATTTCTGGAGCGGTCATCAGCATATACATTTCAAAATTGTAATGTATATGTTTTACTTTTGGAGTGTAGTAAAAAAAGAAGATTAAAGTACTTTACTAAATAAATGGAATAAAACAAGTAAAACACCGACGAGAACTTCACAGGGCGAGAACTTAGCAACAAACATCCTAGACGAGATAAAAATACAGTGAGTCTAGAAGAAAATGATGTGAAGACCTTTATTCGGCTAGGCCAACAAAACATCATTGGCAGTAGTATGAAGAGTTAGGTGGGACATTATTATTTGTCTGAGAGCCTAACTCGTTACGTCTGACTTTATTTGATTCGTCTTTTTGCTTTTCCCTATGACATTTGCATCACTTGGCTCAAAAATGTAGATGAATTGTATCCATTATTGGTGATTTTAATCACAGAAAGCCATTGTATTGAGACCACATGTTCTCTATTTAATCTATTATTTATTTACAGTCACACAAATGAATGTGTAATTATTACTGTCATGTAAGTACTTGAACCGTATATTGCAAAAAATTTAAACTATTCTTTATAATTAAGCAATCTAAAATTTGGAGTAGTTTCCACGCAGTGCGTACACTGTTCGCTTCTCTCATACTCCAATATCCCCGACCAGGGCAATCCGTCGCGGTCTAGTTTGCAGACCGTCTTCTTTGCAAGTTTTCGTAGCCACTCTCATTGTTTCACTTTTGATTTTCGATCACCTCTTGACAGTTGCAATTCCACTGTGCCACGCTACCCGTCGTATTCCGTGCGTCGCGTTTACTTCGGCGTCTAGCGAAAGCTTACCGGTCTCCTGTCACATTTGCTTTTGATAACGTCCGCGCTTTTTGTTGTGTTTGTTTACGATATTGTTTACAACTTTTGAGTGACAGTATAACCATACATTTCTAACTCTCATTCTAATACAGTCTCTCAATTCTTTAACATTCCATATTATTCATGTCATAAAACACCTGACTTTACTAACATAAATATACTCTTTATTTACAATAAATGTATGTCATTGACAGTAACAGAAACATCCTTTTTATAAACACAATACAAACTTTCTATAGTGATTTTATTAATACAATTCTAATATTCGTTTGCTATGAAATTCTTACTGAACTGATTTTCCTATTATTATCATACTTTTGAATTCACAATAGTTTTCCTAAGCTTTGTCATTCTTGAAGTTTTCAAATAATATAATAATAAATTTCACTGTTGTTATATTGTCACTTAAGTACTAATAATATTAGATTAAAAGAGCTTTTAGTATTATTGTGTGCTTTTGTTATTATGAGGTGTTAATTGATTGAAAATTTGTGTTATTTCGTATTAAAATACATCACTTTGTTGTTTTATTAATAGCAAGGCCTATGAGGCGTAAAACGTTGAAATTAAACAAATTTATACGCGATTCTGTCAATTTAATATGTGTGATATTGGATAAAGTTTACATATTTATTGGATCACCCTGGACATGATCATGGTGTGGAAAGGTATTCATCATTTTTATATTTATTATAACAAGATGTTATAACTAATATCTACTTTAAAGATAGCGCTATGTGTATACATCCCCGTATATGGCCCTGTTATCTATATCCATTGATCAGTTTTTATATTGTATGCATGACCTTTTTTATATCCATTGCTCTGACATAATAACGTGCCAAATTAATCTTCAACAGTTGGACGATGGTAACAACCTCGCTTCTTAACATAGTTGAAATAACACGTTATCTTTATTCATATTTTAAATAGTTAGTTGTATATGCCTCTATATTGTACTCCCATCTCTTTAATCGACCGTATGTACTAACATGTCATTTTGATTTCAAGAAAAATACGCGCAGTGAGTTTCGTTGATTGTGATCACTAGATATATCAGGCTTTTTTACAACCTCATAAGCTTAAGATATAGATCGATAGACTTATCAACACGGATTGTTTTCCCCTGAATCTGTAATCAGCCAATCACATCAAACTATTTTTGATTCTGATTTTCCAACTATAATAGTTATTAATTTTGTAAGTAATCAACTAACTTTGTTTAATATGTCATTGTCAGTATTTTTCTTACTTACAAAACTCGTCACTTGCTATAGAATAGCCAATTAATGTTTTATTGACTACTTTGACCACAACACATGACGCTTACTGTATCAATTTCGAGTGCATTTAGTTGGATAATGAATTCTAAATACGAGAAGAATATTTTTTTATCAAAGGAAAACCAATTATAAACAAAAATTTTACAATACGTATAACTACGTTTACGTATTCTGCACGTACACAATATGTTTTCATTCAATTCACGAAAGATGAGTTACATCAAAGTTTTTTTTTTTAATTTAAGACTTCCATTCCATCATAAACTGATTTCTATATTATCGCGTATTTTTTTCATTTCAACATATCTTTTATGCGAAGTATAATCTATTTGAAGGTTTTTATGTATGTTAAATCAAAAGTTGTATGAATCGCATCAACAGCCGATCAAAATATGAATAATGTATTTTGAATTTTAAAGGGTATTTTGTCAGCTGAATGTGAATTTTTAAAGTCTTTAATTGAATTAAAATTTCAATTTCATGTACGCTAGTAATTTAAACATTATTTGATTGAATAGATCTCATACATTAAACTATCTACGTTTTTTCTTTTTTTTTTACCCGTAGATTAATTTAAGAAAAAAGGCATGTCTAACTAAATATCTGTATGTTTTGTTTTATTAATTATGTTTCTGTTTCCTTTTCCTCTCTTACTGTAACGTAAATGTTAACGCCAATGGGCGAATACCAATAATTATTGGTATTCGTACATTTAGTGTATACGTATGTCGGGATCGAATTATGCCATGTGTAGTTTTTTGAAAAAAAAAATTAAAACATTTGTCTTGACTAACAGCTTATTATGAATGTACCCAAAATTGCAATATCATAACTTTGTTTTCAATTAAAACTTAAAAGCTTTCGAGTATATTTATTGAAAGCCCGACTGTCATTAATATATATGGCATGCAAGATGAAGACTTGGCACAATACTCACTCAATTTGTAATCAAATTGTGTGCATTAAGTGATACTAAAATTTCCTGTTATAGATAAGCTTCTAGGAATGAAACTATTATTCTTGCCGATTGTATGCGTGTTGGTCTCATCAATCGCCTTTTAGTTTCTTGTTCATCCAGCGGAACGGCCTGCTCAACCCATTGCCAGCAGACATTATTCGCTGACGCAACAAAGAAATATTTATATTGTTATTAAAACTTACCATTCTTGTTTAATTTGCGTTCAATTTTTACCTAAAAGTCTTATATTACAAACTGTTTGCAGTGTTGTAAATTTTGACGGCATTGTTGCTTATCAATATAATTTTATAATCCGTTTCTAGTGTATATCGTATACATCTCAATAAATTGAAAACTTACTGAAAGATGATTTACGTGATATTGTTTTCAGCTAATCGTTAAAATCCATCCGAAATTCAGTCTTGCATTTTAGAATTAAAATCTTTGTTCAGCTGTTGGATATCTGAAACTAAAGTTCATGTGATAATGCTGGATGATGCAAAATTACCTAGTTTTACCATTTTATACCTAATTTTATAAACCTCTTAATAAATTGAATTTATATATTCTTGTATCAGCACTAGTCTCTTTAATGTTCGAGTTGGCTAACGTGCTCTCATCGGCACCGGAGGTCGTAGATTGATATCCTATAGCTACAGGATAAAATGTAGGACCAAATGTATTACATGTGTTGAACGATTGACTACCATTCAACCCTCGTAAAAAGTCTCCTAAAATAAGTCTTCTCGGGGTTAGATAATAACATGTTATGATACCAAAATATATATTCCTAAAGCATACTTGTTTCTATATATATCTAAAACAACATTCAGAATAAATCTCATTGTTGTGATGTATTACTGTGATTCATATGCTCCACTTTTGAAATGGGCAAAAATATCTGTAGTCCTGTGTATGTCTAAAAAAAAATTAACATCAAAATTAAAATGACACACATAGTACACACTTTTGGTGGTTTCTCATAAAGTTATGGTTTCACAAGTTTAAAAGTATTTTCTAAGCTTAAAGTTATTTAAAATTTACAAACTACATTCATTTCGTTGCATTTGATTTTTGAAATCAATACTCATCCATTGAGTGCTATCATTTCGACGAGTTGATCGTATAAAATTTTGCTATCAGTAATAATGTATTGTATGTAAGTGTCGACGGTGGGAAGGAAAAATAACGTAACCTACACAGAACAAATTTTACAGGAGCCACAAAAAACGTAAATTTAATGATTTCGGGCCAAAGTCAAAATATTAAATAGACATAACCTTCAAGTGCACGATAACCCAAGCTGCTGTTTTATTTATCTTAACGGGCCATCCTTTTTTCAAACTTTAAAGTTAAACTTAGACATTAATTCAGCATTTGTAGCTTATATCAATCATGTTTATAGAACGTGCGTATTAAGTTGTATATATTGTGATTATCAAAAAATATATTTTGAAAAACTAGGGGATACGTCTGTTTCCTTTACTACAGTCGATGCGTATTATCTGTTTGTTGAAAACTTCGTACGCAACTTGATTATTTTCCACTTTCAACATTTTTTGTTCGATTTCGTTAACATGCGACGCTTGTTAGCGAGTCCTTTATCGCAATCGGTATGTATTTAAACCGTTTAAAACAAAATAATACTTAAACACCGCGCAGCGAAATACAAATGATGTAGGAATTTGTAGAAAAAAATACATATACATCCTTATCAGGGGTAATGCGTAGGTAGTTTAAATAAACCGTTTTAAATGTTAGATACTGAATTTCTTTATCGCCATATGTACAAGTGGTACTTGTCAAAATAATTTCACTTCAACAGTAATAATTTCATAATGAACTTGTGCTTTGTTATAAACTTTTGTTCCTAGATAAAAAAAAAACTCCTTATCTACTAAACTAATATGACATACACATTCTTTTCATGCTTTTCTCCACACTTTTTCGATATTATTTGTTTTATAACTTTCATATTCAAGTGACAATATTAATCACAATGAGAATGGAAATTAATATGCAATTATGTTGCTTAGAGTTGAATATGATAACATATAGATTTGTTAGAAGATTGATATGGGCTTAAACACCCGAATATTAGTGTGTGCCATACAAACTATCATTCGCTAATTCGCCAATTTTGTTAAATAAGATATAAAATAAATTTAATGTTATATTATATATAATATAAAATAGGTTGATATTCTTATCGCTTTTATTTGTTGCTATTCGCATACGTCAAACATATTGTATGTTTTTACACAAACATATTTGACTGTAGAAGTAAAATTTATTTTATATTTTTAATGAGCAAAATTATTATGGTGAGTCTTTTGCATGGCAGCTACTCAAGTATTGGAAAATATATTTTTAATGTAAATTGAGAGTTCAAATCATCCCTTAACATCACAACCAACAAGCAAAATTATTTTAGTCTGCTCTATGTTAGTTTCAGATACTTAGAAATTGTAGATCAATTTCCATTTGTATTATAGTTAAGTGGCATTTTTACAGGTGATAATAAATTTAAAAGGTAGCATTAAATAAAAACTGTATGTTCGTTGCGAATAATCTTCCATGACTTACAAAGTTTCTTAAGACACTATATTAAATCTTTAGAACTGTTTTCTTTTAAGTGTGCGGTAAAAACTGTGACAGTGGATATTTCCAAAGTAAATTTAATATTAAAAATCTCAATTTAAATAATGTGACAGACAAGTGTTGGATATATATGTACATACATATAGATAAATGGAACCGTAAGTGGATTGAGGGTGGTTTTGGTAAATAGGAGATATTGCACGTGCATTTTGGATCACGTTTCAACGGATATCGAACAAAAACACCGGACGCGTGCTTTCCTGTACAGTACAAGCGCCGTCTTAAAAAATAGGACAATTATCTAGCTAGATGTTCACGTATTTTTGGATTACGTTTTATTCAGTATTACGATAGAAATTGTCCAGTTTAAACGTTATTTAAAAATATTGTGTTGCATCCTGCATTATGCATATTTCGTATTTGACAATTTTGGGTCATTTAAATATATCGAAAAAACCTCCCGAGAAAATTTGATAAATTCGTTATGCTCTGAGACCTACACTGCAAAATGTATAACTCCTTTATTTTGTTTGCAAATCTGTCAAAAGTATCTAGTTCCTAAGTAGGTCCATGAATAAATCGTCTTAAAGGTTTTTTTTATGAATACAATTGCAAAAATAAATAGTAAAATAATTATTCTTTACACTGTCCAATAAAATAGCCAAAAATGGATCTAGCGAAATTCTCACTTTAAGGTATATTATATAGTCGTATTACTGGCAAAATACGTGAAAGTGAAAAGGTGAGTTTTGAAATAATCGAGTTTTAATGTTTGAGTCTCTCTGTTAAATACATTTCACGACAATTTCTTATATATAATACATTATACGTTAAGAAATTGTCATAAAATGTATTTAACAGAGAGACTCAAACATTAAAACTAGATTATCTCAAAACTCACCTTTTCACTTTCACGTATTTTGCCAGTAATACGACGATATAATACAAAAGAAGGAATAACTCATAATTGCTTAAACTTTATTTTATTAAAAAATAGTACTGTATAGCAAACAAAGATACTATTTAATGTTGATTATAATAAAGTCATAAATCATGGAAAGAAAATCAAAAGTTTTCTGACAACTTTTACATATTATTGTTTTCTGCTAACAGCGAGTATAATATGCCTTATTTATCTAAATTTATAGTAATATTGCATACTTATGTAGATTCTTATCAAAGATATATATTTTTTATGTGACCATTAATGAATATAATTGAAACCATAAAAATTTACGGCCATACCGTGAAATATTGCCTCCGTATACTCCGGCTGTTTTTAAGTGGGAAATTTAACATTGAAGGCCAAGTCAAACGTAGGTTTTTAAAAGTCGATTCCTCTGCTTCACACATTAATTATGTTTTTATTTTGTTTCAAAGCTCGCGGAATAAATCGATTGCGTCACAATGTATTATATGATTCAGCTATCATGTGTGATTATTATATTATAACGTTAATTTTTTTAAATATAGTAATAATAATTTTATTATAGGAACTATGTGGGCACTATATATTAATCTTAGATACGGATACCATTAATTATCATTTTCATCCGAATACAACTTTTTATTTTTTATTTAATAGTATATATTATGTGTTACGTTAAAATTATCATACTACAAAAAATTCAGACGTACTTTTAGATAGATAAAATTAAAGTATATTTTCGTTAATTTTTTTTTAATACCATGTTCGCTCCTAAATTGGAGCGTGAGGTGTGAAGATATCCACTCCGAGAGTGGAGATCTCCGCAATGCGAGGACGTCTTGACAGATTATTTTTCACAAGAATTGTTTGTCAGACAATTGCTCGACCCAATGGGCAACCAGTCCCGCACTTTGTAAATATTTTAAATAAAAAGCTATCTGCATAATTATTTTTCTTGAATATATATAGCTAGATATCTACATATAGCTTCAGTGGCGGATTTTTCTGTACGCTCGCTTGGAAAATGCAGGCTGCTAAGGTAATTAAAAAGAAAATTAAAACTACAGGATAGGTTGCTCAAGGTGTTGAACGATTGACTTGTAAAAAATCATTTTGGTATTTTTGTAACGTTTATGGACACTTCAAATAGTATCGTGATACAGTATAACAGTGATAAAGTATACTTTTAAGCTTTTAAAAAAAATTTACGTGTTTTATTATATTTCTAAAATTCCATGTCGACTGTTGCAATCGTACGTATTTTTCAAAGTAAGTCAGTTTAAAATTGTACTGTACTTCTATCACCGTGTATATTGTCATTGTGTGCATTTGATTGAGTTACGTTAGCAAAACGGACAAATTGGTTACATCGAGTCCAGCCTGGAAATTCAATTGAGTGTATTTTTATTGGCTCGCTTCTGCGTTTTATATTCCATGATGTATTCACTTTACATGCAGACATTTATTTATTTTCCACGCGGCTAGACAGTCCCTTCGAAAGCTAAAATTTAAAAGTGTATCTACAATCAAATTGCAACGTACGTCGACATTTTTTGAATTTATAACAGAATATTTGTATCGAGTTGTAGTTTTATGGATTTAAAAAAATTCATAGCTATTTCGACAGTTTTAGAAACGTCGACAATATAGCCGTTTTCAAAATTACGCTCGGCTAAGTATTTATATTATTAGGCAGCAATCAATAAAAATTTTCAGTATTTTTTAGAATAAAGCCCTCCGCGCCAAAAGAAACCTCAACACTCAAATTAAATACTGGTAATAAAGTTAGTGCACAAATCGTATATTTGTGCATAAAAAATAAATAAATTGAAAATACAGGATTGATTAGATTGATCGATAATGCGACAGCCAATTCTCTTTACAAACAGCTCATACTTTTAACATTAGTAGATGCAATATATATTGTTCAAATGACTACTTATTAATAACGTTAAAATAAATAGCGGAATTCTGATAAAAACAGTTTCTAGCTGCAATAAAAAACGAATACAAATCGGTTCTGTAATATTTATTATTCGTAATAAGCCCTATAATGGTATCATGTACTAAATTGAAGAATATAAAAAAACAGGACTGCTTTAAGTAAAGTGATATCCTTGTGTAGGAGAATCACATATCTTTAATATTTTATTCGAGGACTTCGAAATAAAAATGTACATCGGATTTTAAGGACGCTTGAAAAATACAAATAATATTGATAAATAACCGACCGTGGTAAATTATAAAACATAAAAGGAGAGAAAGTCTTATCGTCTCAACGTTGGTATAGTACAGTGGTGGCCAACTAGTCGATAGCGAAACTTTTTTTTTCTTGTGGCTTATACTGAAGATTATCCTTTGTCTGGGTACTAGCAGATATGAATGCATGAACACTTTACACTATTTAAATATTATCAGATTTTTTAAATATGACTCACTATTGACCAAATAGTATTCATTGGTAAATATTTTTAAGTAAGTAAATTTTCTGATATCGACATCCAATTTATTCTAATTAAAAAATAAATACGTAATATAAAGTCAGTTTGAATATATATGAACTTTCTGTTTTTCCCTAAAGGAAAGACCTACCTTATAGGATATATTTTTTAAAGGATTGGTTCCGTGTAAATCCTTCATCGCATTAGGCACCCAATTCTGGATTTAATTTCAACATAACCTAATTACATATTTTTATGTATCTATTTTAAATGTGTGTATATTATTCCAAAAATATATACACAAACAAATATATGTTTGAAATAGTAACATTCATACCAAATCTATGTTTACAATAGATTTTATTTAGCCATTTTTATAAAATCAATAATTTTGTCTTTATATACTTATATCCATAAAAATAGCTCACGTTTAGTTTTAGTTTAGTATTCAATCATCGGTTATGAGATCGTAAGCAAGTTTTTATTTAATAAATGTGTATATTGTGTCCGTAACTAGTTTGCCATCTCTGGCATACTAGAAATATACCCTTACAGATCCAAATCATAAATCGTTCACAGGATATTTACGCACGTTAGAAAGATGGCTTACAGATAGCTGAACTACTGTTTGTTTGCCAGACTTATTATGTATTGATATGCTGGAGTATCGTGATTCGAAGAATTTCGATATTATCATGAGAGATCTTGGCAAATGGCTCTTTAACATGTCAACCCGTAAACAGATGTTAAAAATGTTTGTGGAATTTTCAAAACGCGTAGCTTTCAAGGAATCGTACAAAAAAAAAAAAAACTGCCATTTTTGATTTTTAATATTTTTTATAAATTAATAGTTATTATGTTAACATTTAAAATGATGCATTTTCACCCCAATTGGTGAAATGATTAGCTGATCCAATTTTCATGAAAATAAATTGTCACAGTTCATAATGTAGAAATCGATATGCTCCACATTTTCAGTATTATATTATGCTACATATTAATATATCGACGGTGGAAAGGTAAAAGGACGTAACCCACATAGAACAAATTTTAGAGGAATAAAATCGACTATTTAATGCTTTTGGGCCAAAGTCAAAACATTACATAGACACAACCTTGAAGTATATGAAGACTTTAACTTGTGTTATATTTATTCAAAATGATATTAATTTAATAAAATACTTAACGAAAACAGTAAAATTGATTATGTGAAAGTTCTTTTTCCCGGTCGCAAACTTCACAGGCTCTCCTTTTTTAAACTTTAAAGCTTAATTTAGATACTATTTTAAAAAATTGAGGGTTACGCACTTTTTTCCACAGTCGATATATTAATACATAAGTATAGAATATTTCTAGAAAATTATTCATATATTTTAATATTGGTTGACAGCGAAATGCTTAAAGTATATATTTTTTTGTAATTATACATTTCTTCCTTACATTGAAGTAGTTTTAATTGTTTGTCATTCAACATCTGTGAAAAATGCTGTGTTATTCAAAAGCCTCTTAAAAACTTGAGTTCGTCTAATATCGATGACGACAATGAGACATGGAATAAGAATAATAAAATGACGTCGGGGGCCTTCACCTTAATCTTATGATGACTTACTTGAAGTAGTTACCGAACAAATAGAGATAATATTAAAAAAATCTATTGAATTGAATGCACAAAGCAAACTTCATTTCTCATAGATTAGTACTTGATCAATTCTAACCATGGCGGATTAAATGCGCTTTTAAGGACGACCCAACAAGATTTTTTTCAAGAGCTTTTGCCGCAAATGAAAGGAGTAAAGCTGCAAATAATTCCTTTATTCACCGTTCAACACCTTCGCAAAATATCAGACTTCAAAGTGAACAATTAAATTCTAGCTGTTATAATCCTTAAGATCTTTAACAGTAGGATAGGGTTTCTAAGTTTCTTGTGAGTACGATTAGAAATTCAATCCTACCAGGAGCTGGTTTTAAGTGAACATTTTTTGCCATGTATCATTTAAAAAACATATAATATAAGAATATGTGGAGGCACAATTTCATACGAGTTTTACGCACGCAATTTTATATTTTGTGTCCTTGGTAATTGAGAGTTGATGGAATTAACACACAATAGGCAATAGGTTAAGTTGAGCAATTTACTGTCTACAAGTTCTTGAAAACGTCGATTTATGTCTTCACCTTTCGGATTACTAAAGTGAGGATGCTCGACAAAACAAAACTCTTAATTGTCGATACACTGGTTAATTCTATGTTTTTTTTTAATTGCCATCTGCAGTTTTACACAAGACATTGACAATATAGCGAGATCAAATTTACGTTCGCAATGTACGAGTATAAGTGATTAGTTTGCACGGCTATGGCTTAGACCGGTGATCGGTTAATAGGGTGTGTACATGTCGCTTATCGCAAGATGACATATATACAAATTCTGGGAAAAATCACACTATCAATAATATTGAATTTTATGACTCTTCTCTCTTATCATATACATCTTCACAGAGTATCGATTCATTTTGTCAAATTATCTTTTACGAGTATTGGTATTGACCAATATTCTTAAATCTATTGCTATTGAGCCATGTGAAGGAATTGTTAGATTCTTAATATTCTGTTATCATGTTAGTTTATATTCAATACTGGTATTGCACCAAAATTACGCCTTTGAAACGGTGCTGCCGAAGAAAGAATACCTAACGTATTTAAAATTAATATTATAAGCATCACAAGAGAATACCATACAGCACAAAGATTTTTTTAATGAAAACATTGGCTTCCATACAAATAAATGCGAGACGATGTAAAATATTTCTTTAAACTCTTAAATAATTATTTTTCTCGCAGTGCTCAATTAAAATTTAAGATACACCAAACAAAATGAAAATATATTTTCATATCATTATTATTATGTTTCCAATTGTTTTACGCAAACTGCGGCCAATCTGAGTTATACAAAAGCATTTTAATATATTTATTATTCCCTATCGTATTTGGTTGTGTTCTAAATAAATAGTCCGTTTTGGTACGCATTTAGTAAACTATTTTTTATTATTAGATGTCGGTCTATATCGGTTACTATTTTACTATGATTATACAATAATTAGTAACATTCCGTGGATAAGGAAAACTGTGAATATATTATAATTAACTATTTGTTTAAATTATTTACGAGAATGGCGGTTCGATATTTTTACGTATCAGAAAACACACTAACATTACATACAAAAATTCAGTGGTGTCCAACTAACCGAGTAATTATTTTTTCATATTTTTTCGTTGCGGGCTATCGAACAACCTTGAATTAATTATGTTTATACATTAACCTCTTCGCCGCGAGACGATAATATTGTTAGGGACCCTACCGCGGCGACGTACCTTAAATGATTATTGCAAAAACTTTAACTGAACGATTTTTTTACATGGCGAATGCTCTTAAATTAACTTCTTGTCTATAAAACATGACATGAATTTATAAATTAGATATTAGTTACTTCATATAAATAAATACATACAGCTCATTATGTCTATTCTCGAAATAAAAAATCAAAAATCAGTATACCAAAATACTGCAAATATAGAAATTAGATTATAACTTAACAAATTCAACGGATGTTTATTAATTTGGCTTGTTTGAAATTGTTTCTAAAGAAAAATAATAAATCTGTTCCCGCGTGCGTGATATGAATGCCTGAATTTAGAAAAAAACTTTGTAAATATATACATAATATCCTCTGAAAGGTTTTACCTGACATCTTTATAATTGATCATTAATTATGAGAAGACGTTGCTCTACGCTTTAATTAGTGTATCGTAACTTTTTTGGTTGAAATGACTCAATGAAGTAGTGGACATCAACAGATGCCCAGCGCAGCACGGACTCGATTCGTTCGAGCATATGTTACCAGCCGCTGTTAAAAGGTTACACATTAATAATCGCTGAGAATATTATAAATAATCATACCCAATGTTCTAACACTTTAAATGCATTTATTTGAATATGATTACATGTTGGGTGCTCTATCATTCAATACTTTGTTTTTAAAGTTCCCATGTCTTAATTGATTTTAACTTGTTATTAAAATAATACTGGTTTCATTTGTTTGTGTCATTTTTATCCGAAGTTAAATTATTTCAAAAGTATTAATCACGTATCTGAACAAAATTAATTAAACATACTACTTTTGATTTTTTTTTTCGTTTTTAAAATTAAAAATAATATAATTGGTAAATACATTCTGTTAATTGAATAAATTAGTCATTGAAAAACATTTATCACCATATTTCTACTGTCGACACAAAAACGTATGTAAATCATCATACGAATGAACTTGATCTAAAACTGGAGCAAACAATTATTTCGCATTTAAATTTCAAATCGTTTTCTTGCAAATATCCTTGAATCAATCACGATATATCCAGCACAATAATTAAAAATTAAATTAATTAAAAAAAAATTGAAATCGCTTTCAATATTGCGTTGTACTATAAAACATACAATGATGATTCATATTTATTGTTAGATATATTTTTTTTATATTGGAATAAAATATCCTCCTCCAAAAATATCCGGCTTTTAAACATTGTATTTAATAATAGTTTGCGTATATTATTTCTGTAATATTGTTTTTCTAGTAAATATTGCCTTCTGAAGAATCATTGGAAACTTAAATCACTATATCAATTCAACAGCGTGTTTACTATATCATAAAAAAAGCAATCTTTAATAACAGCTTTATTTTAAAACTACAAGTATCTAAAATTTACAATAAAATAATATCATGGATTTGTTCAATGTACGTATTTTATTGAAAATTCTTTATTGCACATATTTAGGAATACATTTTATACAAAATTTAACTATAAAAACATTGAGACGAGCAAGTATTTCACAAAAGGATCGAAATAATTTTAATAGTGTCATCGGTTTACTTGAAAAGTTTAAATGTTAAAATCGACACAGTACAACACAAAACGAGGTTGTAGAAGTTATTTATTAAATATATTTAAAAAAAACGTTAAAGTCCCCTGAAAAATCAAAGCGATTCGTTCAAAATTATTATAATGTAACTGTTCATTATAAATAGCACGCTTAGAATAATGTTACAGTGTGTATATTTACAAAATGTGCGGCCAAGGCCTGTTATCAGTAGCGATATCTCGACCAGAAGCTTATCAGCACGACCAACACCACAGCATCCTGTCGCTCCCTTCACTCTTCGACTCCTCAATTCCTCGAGCTGCCTTTGCCCACCAGATGTCCGATATATTCGACTGTTTTCAGCCGATCCATAATAAATAAATTTAACCGAAAGTTAAACGCTATCTTAAAATGAAAATAATTATTTTGGTACTTTTGTACTAATTTTCTTATTAAATAGTAATTATTGCAAAGCAATTTGTACATTTTGATATAAATACTTACCAGGTTAATTGATTATATTATTAACAAATGCATATATATATTACACAATATTTAACAATATGGAATAGCCGCAATGTTCTCAGCCAATTTCACTGAACGTGTTTACAGAGTTTATTACAGCAGGACCTGGAAGAAATGTGTTGCCAGTTAAATACAATAATATAAATAATATCGAATATTAAACACATCTCAGTAAGTTTTTAATATTTATTATTCAATAAAAATACGGCTTTCTACTTTTTAATGAATGGTTAAAGTCTTGCACAAGTTCGTCTGATTATTTGCCCGATTCACATTAACGAGTATGTGAAATGATATATCACATTATTACATGTAAAATTTGTTCCAAGTAAATATCAATAAAACATGATTAATTAACAGTGCATCCAAGCAAAAATTAAAAAACATCACATGACTTATTTTTATTCAATATATTTCAAAGTAATTATCGATCAAATACGAAATATTCACAGTGCAACTTAAGTTTAAATAACATATTGTTTTCGTTTTAAAAGCAGTACGTTAAATCTGTCCACAATGCATGTATTTATTTTGCCCTCGTTTTAGATATAGATTTCTGAGAATTCGATAATGCGTTTTTAAAAATAAACCGCCGTACGTAAGTTCTGTCCCAGCTTCCAATACAAACGATAATAATTTGATAAAGAATATTGCTTATCAGAAGTAAAAACATTAAGTTCACTCATATCCAGATTTGCTTAAATTTTAAATAACAAACTTTTAGATAACTTTTTATCCTTGAAATATTTTAACATGACCACGCATATTGTTCATTATATCTATATTTTGTATTCATCAGAAATGTGAAATAAAATTTAATTAATTAATTAACAGCAGATTCATTTTATTATGCAGAATTCTAAAAGTCATGCATTGTTTACTCATATATTTATCTTTTTTCAAGAACCAGTTTTTATTCATGAATGGATTCGTCATATATTTATATTATTATAATTATCTCCTAGTGGTCGAGTGGTACCTTAAGTGCAGTAAGTCGTGGGTCCGAGTCCCATACATAGCTGCATAAATGTTATGTTTCAAAAAAATAAAGATGCATAACTGGATGCCCAACGGCAATATGATAATTAATATAATTCTTCAAATTGGGGAAATTCATATGATCCAAACTGAGATATGGGAAAAATGTTATTATTATTTTATTATTTAATGTTCTTTGTCTCCATCTTCTTCTCCTTCTTTGGATACCGCTTAAATCCAACTAATTAATTGTAATACTACTAACTAATTAAACTGAACATTTTTTTATCCATTGTTATACAATATTTTAAATTTATTTACGTATGGTGTATTTGATAGGAAAATAAATAATTTCGCGCTGTACATATAATTAAAATCTATGTTAAATCATATCAGGATATTTAGGATCTATGTATTTGTGGAGATTTTTCAGCTGCTCTGGATATTGTTCGTAGATTCACTCTTGAAACTCATGTGATAAACGTTGTTAAAATGTATTTTAATTCAATCTGTGGAATTAGTTATCCATAAAGTTGTTTATTCATTTTTTTTACATATAGTTCTACTAAAAATGCTCAAACTGATATTTGGTAGTGCCTGGTTATTTATGAATTGTAATTTAAATATAAAACACGAAAGCTTTTGACTATTCTTCGTGGATGAATACATACTTACCTGTTGAAAAAAGCTCACCTAGTTAGCAAAGTCGCATGTGTGTTTATAATCCACCATTCCACCCCATGCCCCAATGCCGCCGGATGTTGATGCACGTGTCCCCACAACACTGCACACGTGTCCTCACAGTCAGCACGCTCTCTAACTCCTGAGGAGGTACTTCCCATTTTTAATAACATCTTTGTTTTATTTTAAAAATACACTCATCCTAAAACAGAGTTGATACAGAAATTTTCAAAAACAAACAGAATGCTACGCACGTAAACACATGGATTTTACGTGCGTTTTTGTATTTTCTACACGTGCAAATTACCGTTGGTGTACTATTTGAATTTAATTTTTAATAAACTTTTTATATTTGTAGAGTCCTGACTACCAATTTACTTTTTTAAAAAACTTTTCATTCCTATCACAATCTTTCAGATGTATATTAATAAATATTTTAAAAAAATAGCACACATTTTTTCTCATAAATAATGCTCCACTGCGTCGTATTTTTTTTATCTCTGAATCACAGATTTGAGTCTTGCTTAAAGCAATTTATATGCTATAATTGCTCTTACTTAAATTATGTCTGTATTTTCACTTACGCTGGTATTTTATTGAATTCACTTTGTCATAAAAACAGTCATCGTCTCGTAATAACATGAAATAATTCTTCATATAATGTTTACTATCCATAAATAATTAAGTACATATATTATACTTATTTATGGCTATAAATTATACTCTTATGTATTGAATTGAACTGTGAATTAATATACGCCCATCTAAAAAGTAAATTTTCATACTTTATTACTTTTATTGCAGACAACGAACTTATCAAGGTCATACAAAAATGTCAGCCGTAAATTTTTATGTGACCAATCCCTTTTCTCGCATATTTTGGTTCATACCAAATAAAATAATTAGTGCTTATTTTTATTCTTATCTCTTAAACGTTAAAAGCAATCATTTGATAAATAAAACTGTAATATCTTTACTCTAAATATCTAAAAGCTTAACGTGCACGTCTCACAATTTCGAGAATGCGGATTCGATTCCCATATCTGTCGGCTTTTTAAAATCGAAAATGCAGCATTAAATGGCCATTAGCTTGAGCAGTTGTCTGGCATACAATTATCGTGTAAAATAGTCTGTCAAGACATATTTTGACATTGCGAAGATTAATATATTCCACTTTCGGATTGGATATCTTCAAACAGTGTGTATCCATATGTGCCACTTTCGGAGTAAACATCGTATAAAAAATATCTCTGATATTCTATTAAATCAAAAAGCTTCTAAAATCTAGATATGTGTCGTACTTGTGAACTATATAAAATAGCACGCACTTAGCGTGGCTTAAATTCACATAAGCGCATAAAATTCGTGACCCTTTTCTATCTTTCAAAGTTTAAAATTTGTCTGTAAAAACTTACCCCGATTTAAAAAAAAATCCCCTTTACATTCTGAACACAATAAAGTCGAACATCACGTCCTCTATTTTATACCAAAAACGTTTGGGGTTGATTTTTCGTGTTACCTATCGGGTATTATAAAAATCTTTCAAGTGATTTCGTTTAGCATGCGATTGAGTATTCTTTTGAACTTTTAAGGATTGCCAAAGATCATTCAGGTCGAGTGGATACTTTGTTCTATCCTTTATAAAACTTTTTTTTCTTAAATATTCTTTTAAAAACGAGCCACTAAGTTAAAATATTCTTAGATACGTAAGGACTGCCATGCTTAAACCAAATTAAGAAATAGAAAATATACACCCATCGGTTAATCTATACATTCTATCACAGTAAAAAAACAATACTATTATCTACAATATTTTTGACTAGTTATTTATGAAAATATAGTGAAAATTTTAAATAGTTTACAGTGTGGCCTAAAAATAATGATTTGATTGAAAAAACTCCATATAAAATAGTGTACAAAATGTTAGCTCTAAAGATGTCTGTCGATTAAGTTTGCCATACGCTATTACAGATATTATAAGTGTAAATGTAAACGATCATGAATACATTTAAAGAGAGAATTTGAAAAAAACGCAGGGAGAGTCTATCGAAAAAGTGATCCGTATAATGTAATAATTGATTTCCGTATCGGGATCACTACTGGCAGGTTAGTTTATCACGTTGGCATAAAAACAACTAATGTTGTCGTTTCTCAAGTACAAATGGTGCAAATATTAATTATCTGGAATGGCTGAATTCTCGTTTACACTGAATCGAAAAACTACTTGATATTACATAACATTATTTAAAAAACTACTATAAATAATGCTGAAATCGACATTAACGAAGAGTACGCTTAGTGAAATCGGTTCGATCACTGATCATAGTGTCATTGAGTTTGATATATTTTGATGATGTTTGTATATATCTACGAATTGGATCTTGTCACGTTGCATTGCACAAAATAATTAGTTGCCGATAAAAATTCGTAATAACTATTAGAATTTTGGAATGTTAAATATGTAAAAAAAATCGTATATTTTTTAAATTGGTTAAAATTTCCCCTACTCACCCGTTATTTTACTTCGTCCGCCACTGTCTAAATACCTATGCGACAAATCCAGCAATCGGCAAAGTAATAATTATATATTTATTATTTCACTTGACGAATATACCAAAATATGGTTAAATATAACTTTCAACAATCTTATGGTTTTATCACACCGTAACCGCATTCACTACTCGCTTATCTTTCTTGGGCATATGAAGGAAAAAATTCTTAATTAACGTACGACTATATATATATTATAAGAATTATATAAAGTTTCGCAATTTCCTCTGTATAATGTATTTCCCCATACATTTGAGACGCCATAAAATGAGACCGATTTGATGGTGCCATAAATTCTTTAATTATCCACCAATAAAATAAAAACTCCCATTAATTTATACCTCCTCTTTCAATATTTTAGTATCCACTACTGTATTTCTGAAATATTATTAATATAACATAAAATCAAATATTTTTGTTATTTTTTTTATTGTTTTACTACCGAGCTTTAAACGTTTTCACGTTTAAATTTGATAATTAAAGAAAGGATGTTTCAAAAAAATATGCCCATGACATTTCGAAGCCATGTCTAAAATGATAATTTATTGTTGCAAATCTCTGACTCATTTTCCGTTACAACCTCCGACGTATATGAAATATTTTACTTTAGGAGATATATCAATAATTAACACTTGTCCTGCGGGAACCGTAATATTACGCGATTGTGGACTCCAGCGGTTATCTGCCAGACTCGGAACGTTCCGTGCCTCATATTTTAAAT
>JAGVSQ010003729.1:7103-20894 GCA_022683975.1 Rhyacophila evoluta
GTTTTATAAGTACAAAGCTATTGTATTTTTTCTTTTTTTTAAATATATTCTTATTAAAATTGTTGTATCTAACAGTATAAGCTTTTGATGCGGTGGTATAAAGTTTTTCATCTGTTGGAGGACGGGAAAAAATAATAAAACTCCTTTCAGAGATTTTTTCCCCGCAGCGCTAACTCAAATAATTTGTAAACATTTCGTTATTTTCTTCTTTGTCGGCCTTCTTGCTAACTCCATAATCATACGGACCATTTAACGCCTCGGAAATGAAAATGACGGGAAATGTTGGGAATTAATTCATCCTCCGATATATTGGCCACACAACAAACGATTTTTCAGAAAAAAAATAATTTAATATTTTACCCGTATTTCCACATCTGAATCATTCTACTAGCCTGACTGTCTCTACAATACTAAATATTAAAGCCTTCTCAATATTTAATATAATTATGGTGACATATTTTTAGTTTCGTATGTATCGACCACACCTGTAAAAATCTCGCGGAGAAATGATTATAATTTATTTTTCAATTGTATCATTATAAAAGCTATCGAACTTAATAGCTCACTCTTGATCAAAAATCCAACAAATTTAGAAACTCACAAATGTATGGCTTATAAATAATGGTTTGCAGCTTAAAACCGCAGCGAAACAATATTTCGCCAAATGAATTGTTCTCGCACAGCTTAGACGTGAAATGCTTTTAAGAAATCCCACTTTATAATAAACTATTCGCTATAAAAATGTAAAAGAGTCGTTGGAAATTATAATTTTTTTCACTCATAATGTAATACGCTCAGTATTTTGAAAGCTCTTGGGAGCGCCACAAAAGCCGCCCATTTTTAGAATCTTTAGAATCATGCATACTTATGACTCCTTAAAACTAATCGTATAAATTTGAAAAATGGTAATGTGGATATCTTTTATAACTAACGTAGACTGTCTGCATTGCCTTAATGCTATTTTTTGGCATTGTCATTGTTTCATAATAAATTGAACCGTAAAACTTTTTGAGATAAAAAATAAATAGATCTTCAAATTACTATCAAATAATTTTGTAAGATTAGACGTCTTTAACAGATTAAATAAATACTCCGAATATTTTACTCTCTTCTCGGTAAATTATTTTAAGCCTAATTCATAAATAAAACATATAAAGCCGTAGTTAAATACAAGGCAAATGTTTTGTGAAACTTTCGTTTATATAAACACAATTTTCAGTTAGTTTATCTTTATATGTTTTTGAAGTTCTGATATCAATTAAGGCTAGACTGCAATTATATTATTTTTAAACTTCTTGATATATTTACAAATTTATCTCACGTATATAAATTACCACACATTTTAATTTCCATTTAACCATCTTACATCAATTATTATGAATATCGGTGCTCTCTGTCGGTCGAAGTCTATTTTTATTTTCAATGTTAATGACTGTCAGTAAAAAATACTTCCTAATATCTACCAGATTGGAACAAAAACACAACCGACGTTAATTACTATTAACCCTGGTATAGTGTTTCTCTAAGCTATAGCAATCCATCACTCTGGCATAGGACTACTCGCCCTGGGTGACGTGTACTCACGCAGGGTGCTAGAAACCTAATATGTTGCAGCTGTTATGGGGTTAAACTACTTAGTTATGAAATGATTTTGTTATTGACGAGTTCCACACGTACGCTGAATAATTGAATTTATACTTTAAATCATTTTTTGACTATCTGCCGCGAAACAACTAGTATATGGATTTCTAGAAGTGAAGATTTATGGTGGTCTTACAAGATGCTTTCAATTAAATTTTCGATGATACTCGAATCCCACCTGTTTAAAAAGCATGCAGTATTCAGGCATTCTGGTGGCATCCGCAGCACGTATCTCACTCAATTTCAGCAACGTTGCACGACTTTTAACGCAACAGGGCCTGTCATGAATATAACTTTTTCATATTTTAGATACTTACTTAAAATTCGTATACATAATTTTGATTCACAGTATTGCATTTTATTATATTCTTCCCACATAAATTTGCAAATAAACACAATATAACACACTGCGTAACCTTATATTTGAATTGTAATCTCTTAATCTTATTTTGTTTTGTCCGCACATTCGTTCACTGCCCTTTAATATATGCTATGGAATTATTTCTATGATATACATAGTTGAAAAGTGATGTAATTGTTCACAAGCTACGGACTACATTCGCAATGAAATATAACATCTATCGACCGAAAAAACAGTGATGGAATAAATGTTACAGAATGAGAATAATTTTCATTGTGACTGAAGGCAGATACTTGCACGGCTTTATTTTAGGAAATAAACAATTGGAATAGAAGAGAAATAAACTTTTTTAAAAGTATTTTTGCTTTTAACTACAATGCTTGCGCCACGTTTAATATTATCTTAAATAATAGATCTTATCACCATAGATACGCTGATATTATTACCACTGTTTTTGAATCGATGAGATTCTATTTTTGTTCATATCGTTCATCTTTTTTCTTCACTTAAGTTTCTTCTTAACATGTTTCGTCGCTTCGATTTATTCGTCAATTGATTCAATGAAAGAATTGTATTTGTTTAATACGTCAAATTGCAATAATTCACACATCCACGGAAATTGCATTATCGGTAATTTTAATTAGATTATTTAAATGTCTATTTTTTACACACGTTAAATCATTGACCAAAAATCGTACAATTTTGAGCTCTCTCTTTATATAAATCATAGAGCAGTATGTGTATCAGATATACCAGAATAATGTGGAGTCTACCCAAGAAATTAACGTGTTTATATGTCTGTTCATTAGCAAAAATACGGGTGACACACATACAATACACACCGTGTTGCCTCTTATTATTAGTGGAATTTATTTATTACTATTTTTTCTGCTCTCCCTTTTCTCTCAAGGCAATGTATGATACAAATAGTGAAAATCCATCATTTTTGTATTTATTTTTATATATAATTGTTACGTTCTTTTATAGGGAAGATTTTATATAAAAATTCGGATTAGAATTATGGCTCGAAATAACTATGATATAACGTGTAATAAGTAAACCATTAAAATGTTCCAAGTGTAATGAAATCATGTTGACTAACAGTCCATATCAATTCCATGTCGGCTATCAATTACTTATGACTGATTTACGCGCTGTTACATTTACCTGTCGACCCAGATTTGTAATTCACCGCCGATCTCGAATTACGCGAAGTGTTCAATATTCACGGAAAATTATTGTTCTGAAATTAGAAAAAAGCTCCGCGAGGAAATCGACTTTGTTGGTTTGGCGGTTTACTAAACCGCGTTCGCCTGCTAATCGCATTATTCGTAAAGGTGAGCCAATTTGATAGAATGTTTATCAGACTTCGACAGTTGGTCCATCATGTGTGCGAAGCGTTTGCTCGAAAGCATATGCCCCGGTGGATTGCCATATTGCACAAACACTGCGAAATAACAAATTGATATTATTACTGTGGTGAATATTTTCGGAACGCTAGTACATAATTTTCCATAATATGAAATTAATTCTGCCCAGATAAACGCAGCTTTCAAATTGAGTACGCAATCGCTTAGTATAATTATCTCTATTTGAGGCTCGCCCTTAAAAAAATCTTGTATTTTTAAGAAATGGATTTTTATATAATAGTTTATTAAGTTTATTTAAAAATATAGTAATATTAAATATACCAATTTTGTAGCTTGTAATCCATAAAAAGTCGACAATGTCTATTACAAAGATTGCCCTTTTAAAGTATCTTATTTATGGACTAAGTCACATCCTAGATTGTGGATGTGTTTGCACGCTTCAACTGACAATTAAATCAAAATTCGTTGTATAAGTTACATAGGCAAAATAACAACTCTAAAATTTACAAAAAATATAAAACACGTGACAATCTGTAGTTTTACTTGATATATTTATTATATTTAATTGATTGATCATACGATGGTATTAATAACAAAATAGAAGACATTACAATTTATGACTAAAATTGTATGGTAAAATATGCTGTTGATATTATATAATACTTTAAATCCGGGCAAAACAGAAATATAGAGAAGAATAGAAATGACCCGACAAATAGCTGGACGCAATATTAATTTTTGGGAAACCCCTAAGCACTATGGATCCAAGAAGCATTGAAACCTTAGCATACAGGTAGACCACGACAAGACGCGAATCAAATTTCCTATATGCAAAAAGCATTCGGTAAAGTAATTGCCGCCTAAAATAATTATTAGCTTTAACTAGCCGTGAAACTAGAGTAGAAAAACTGCAGCTATTTCACGTTTTTATTCATATTTATTTTCATGTGCATCGATCGCAGGATGATTAAATTTGATCGGCAGTGTGTGTAATCGTATCGACATATGCCTTGCTAATGCATCGCATGTTTTTCATACAAATACGTTGAATGAAAACACGTCGCAGCGTACACGAACGAACGGTGGAAAAATATATTTTTAATATTAAAAATACTTCCATAAGCATTTTAAGAATTCTAAATCACCAAGCTCACGTTATTTATGATCATGTCAGATCATACATTAATCAAATATTTAAACGTATCATAATACGTATTGGCGGCATTTTTTTCATGACGAGATACATGTAATGAGTTTAGACAATAACTCTAATTAATAAACATTGAAATACTTTTCAGAGTTAAGTGATTTTTAAATAACATACATTTGTAACATTGTTGACTAATGGTGCTGTATATTTAATTGATAGAGACTAAACTCTCTAAACTTAAACCTCTGAAATTAAAATGTAATACACACATTTTATTTATCTACATTTTAATCAGTTGAATTTTGGGTTATTAAAAACGTAAAAATTCCAGAAGATTTTTAGGGTTTATATAATTTTGTGGCTCACCTTTCGACACTAAATTTTATGATTTTTTTTATATTATCAACTGATTGTCGTAATTTATATTTACTACCGGCACATTCCTGTCGATATCAGATCTTCGAGATACACCTAATTAAGATCAGGTGTAAGGTCAGGGCGGGTGGATGGAGGTCACATTTAGTAGAAGATAATAGTAAAAAATATAAAGTTAAATACAAAATTGTTTATTGTTTCATTGTGGTTGTATCCAAAATTTCTGTTTTATAACTACTTTTATCCATTTCTTGCTATGATTTTATTTGCCCATTGTCATCGTAGTTTTTTTGTGTTATTATCATGGCAGAAACATTCTTACATCCTTCGCAATGACCTTAAATATAATATAATTTTTATTACATTTGTACGTATATTTTGAGTAAAGATTAATGCGTTTTGCTTTTTGGTTATATATTATTCAAAATACGATTCACATATTAATATATTTTGACCCAAAAACATCATCTTGTGCTAGATTTTAATATTACCTATTATTATAGTACTTGAATTACTGAATTTATCAAACAGTTTCTCACGCACTTCATAACAGTGTTATCTTTCATATTATAAGAGCTATTTTTCAATACGAATAATTAATATTTTCCACCTTCAATAGAAAAAATATTACAGGAGTCTGGTAATTTAGGATTTTCAAAATATCTGAGACATTTCTCATCTCGTATAATTTATATTTGATATAAAAGAAATACGAAACAAAAAGGATATATTATAAATCATAAAATAATTTACAACGATGGCTGAAATATTTTTTAGCTATTTTTTAAGGAGCTTTTTTTGTCAAAGTATCTAATAGAATATAATTTTCTTCCAAAAATACACCAAGTTTCATTTCATTTTCAGCGTTTAAAATCAATACTCACTCTCTACAATCTTATAAGGCTTCTATTATTGTTTCTGAAATTACTGAAGTTTGCTGTGAAAGCTTTATCACCAACACTGTACCATAATCGATAAGACGAAAGCGATTGAATAGTTGGTCTATTTTGAGATGGAACTAATTGTTTTTTTTTATTTGTTTCAGGTTGGTTGATGATCTTCTCTATGCTTCAATATGATCCGAGTAATATTAACAATAGTACAATAATAATTGGTAAGATAAGATATATTATAAGTATTTTCTTAAATTATAAATTGTACACGTTTATGTATTGTATATGAAAATAATGGCGTCCTGGTCCCAGAACTCCACTAGTTGCATTCTAAAAATATCTATTATATTTAAAATTATTTTTACGATATTTTTTTCTAGTAAAATTCGTCTATCGTACGTTAAACTATAAATCAGGTGTCGGCAGGATATTACGCGCGGGTCACCGAGTGACCCACTTGAGTTCCGCAATAACATAATAATTTGAAACTTGACAGTTATATTAGTTTCCATCATAATTAGAATTATAATTTTGAATTTTTATATCTTAAGTTTAAAAGTATATTTTAATAATTTATCAATACAATTTATCTTATTATTCATTGAAAAAACGTTTTAAAATATAAATATCACTGACCCTGTTTTTACTAGTTACATTTTGGTTGATTTTGACTCCCAGCCAAAAAAGGTTGTCTACTAATTCTGATAAGATAAAGTTTTCAAATAAATATTATTTTAAAAATAAAAATAAAGTATACCGCAACGTATAACGTTAACAAAGTCGAATGATACCTTTAACAATTGTAATGTAATAATATTTAATTTAACATTAAAAATTATCTGAAATATTTATCTATAATGAATTCACTTGCAGCAAGTCATATTTTTAATGATGATGTTATGATAAATCTTCCTATCTCCATGATGTATTCTCGCGGCAACCCGTAAATGTGTGTGGGTCGCGAATTCCAAGTATTGTGGGTGGTACAGAGAGGGAGACGGGTCTCTCCCATCGTTGAGTTACCTGGTCTTCGCCCACGCTTCCATGGTGGCTTTGAACCTTAGTTTGCAACCTTGATTTAAGACTTGACTGAAGGCAAATATATCCTCTTGAAAAATGTTTGAACTTTTGTGTTTTTTATTGCGGTTAAATTTGTCACATGAACACACCAAAAACTCAAAATCTGCCTGTAGTTTTTTTGCTCATAAAAATCACTATCAAATAAAATACTGGTTTCTCAGTGTTTCAAATTTTAAGAATCAACTTAGTTGATACGATTAAACGTAGATTTATTTATCAAATTTATGATCCCATTATAATAAAAAATAACACACACATTTTAATGTATATTTCTAATTTTAATATTTACTTAATATGGTATTGGCACTACTTTTAGTAATACGAATGGTAGTTAATTATTCAAGTTATTCTAAGAACTATATATTATATGATAGATTGTGTGGGTTTTCATAGATATATCGTTATCTACGATCTGGATTTCACTTTTCGGTATTTTCAGGCTGTATACCATCATATCGATCATGTACATACAACTGAAAAAAGGCTGAATTTAGGACGATAAACGTATTATTTAATAATATTTATAACTGAATATTAAACATATGCGCATAAATATAATACATACTAACAATTTTGACTATAATTCATCTTATTATCAAATCCAAGTATTACAGCTTATTAAATATATATAATAGTAGAAAAAACTAACTATCTTTTAATTTGAATAATTATATTATATAATCATATAAATGCGTATGTAACCGCAAAAGCTTCATTAAAATATCCACATACGTACAATTTACAATATGAATGATATCTTTGAAAATACCATAATATAACATCATAGACTCTTTGAAACATAAGTGAACATGTAATTCAAGAAATAATAATGTATCAGAGAAAAACCTTTATAACTTTCCTGTATTGCATTCCATTTAATATTCACATAGTGCTTCCGAAGCTTTTGCAACGTTTATGCTTGAAATCTCTCTTGTAAAAATGCACGGCTGTGCACAAGTGATTCTCAATCCAAAATAAAACCTGACTTGTAGTATATCATAAGGAACTGCTTCCCTCGTATTTTATACATAGAAAATCCTAAATATTTTAGATTAATTTACTTCTAGCATAATTGAAAATAAATTTAATAAAATTTTGACATCTGAAAAATTAATTGAAAAATTCTTTTAAATTTTCCCATTCAGAATAAGTTGTAATGATGAACAATGGTAAAATATATCTTTATTATAAGTAAATTACGTTTGAAATTAGTTTTCTTTTTAGTAGATTAAGGATTACTGCCAAACGTTCTTAAAATGAACTTGGAAGTTCTCGGAATCCGGATGAATGCAAATCTATTTAAAGCACGGACACTATATTGAAATACGTCTTTATTTATCTTGACATAATTTTCTGTGGAAACAGACCGAAATAAAAATACTTTTGTGTGGCATTTCCGACATCTGATTCCATTTCGCATAAAAGGTCGATCTCAGATACGATTGCAATAATTTCACTATTGAAACTGAAACCGTTTTCATATTTTATAATAAATATGGATGATGTGTAAACTAAAACTAACATCAGAATTGAAACCCGGTTTTCAGCAGTATCAAAATGTTCCTTATGAATTATTTATCGATGACACTATTGATGATTTAACAAAAAATACTTCGATTTTCTTCAAAATTAAAAGGCAGTGAAAAATTTCTAACGGGCTGATGACACATAATCTTGTTTAAACGGCTTAAAATTTTTATAGTTAAGTCGCAATTTTTTTGTATAAACATGAAGCACATGAATCTTTACAAAGTATTCTCTTCTTATCATCCGAAACGCGATAAAAAAAAACCCAGTCAAATGTATATAAAAAAAATGGATAATATTATATAGTGTCAAGGATTATTGGTTTTGTATCCTCTTCATATTTTGTGTTGTTTAGTGACTAAAGCGTCGAGCGGGTCTGAAAGATTAGATGATTAATCAATATTTAAAAAAACCGTTAGAATATATAAATATAAGGCTCTTTTTTCACCATACAAGTTATAACGCTGGGTGCAACGACGTGAATCTTGCAAGGCATTTTTTAACACGCCGAGTTGAATACCCCACAGGTGACACGGTCTATTGAAATAGTTGATTGTCCCGCACATGGAGGGCCGTGGAGTACATTCTGCATTCTATAGGCACTGTCGCATTGTCTGCTCTCCGCACTTCAACCGCACAATATGCCGAGTCGGGTCTCGAAGCGGCGACAACCGCCGACGGAAATATTTATATGTGCAGAGGTTTACGCGGCTCAAGCAGTCGACATGCATTTTATTACATTTTGAATGCCACGAGGTTATGGAATTTAAAAAGATTTTGCCAAACATTTCCTTGCTTGAAAACGTTATCTAACTCCTGTATTTAAAAAATTGATAAAGTTGAAGATAACCTAAGAATTTTGTCAATTTATAATATCAATACACTTTTAATTTCAATGAGAAATTTCATTGCGTGCAAAACAGAATGGTTTTGCGGAGAAAATATTAACATTTAATTTCAATTAGATTTTTAATTAAACTGGAATGTATAAATATTGATGTATGTGAATTACCACAACATTTTCATTGATTTCTAAATACAATATATATTTATAATTACGAAAAAGTATAAAGCTCTGTGTTATTATTTTCATATCAGTTGATTACTGCATTAACGTGAATTAAATCCATAGGCTCTAAAAAATTGTGTTAATCAAACAATTATTATTTTTACTGCGCTTAAAAAGGTCACTTGAGGTAAATATTTATCCTGAGCGCATATGACTGTTGACTGGAATATTTATAGGTAATATTGATAAAACAATCACTTTCAACATAAAGTAAATTGATAGTTTTATTTATGCGATCTATGCCAATTTGGTTCGTCAATCAATCTTTCACACATACATTCACACGAGGATCGGTTTTTGATCATTTCGTTGTCACTTTGTTTATTTTTAAGCTTACCATTAAACGAACCATTGACGTTATTTTTGTAATACAAATTAATAAAGTGGTTATAGTGATACTATACAGATAACATAATAAACCGGAGACTGTTTAGCTTACTTGTGTTCTATACTCGTATTTTTACGAATCGACGGACTGAAGAATAAAATTACTGATGCACGAACTGCGTGAAAACTTATTAAAAATGCCACTAATGCTCAGAATACGAACAATTTAATTTATTAGTATGATAATGTTACAATTGTAAGACATAATTTAAAATGATAATAAGTTGTGGCCGCTACGTCTGTTTTATTTATGCACTGTGTATTATTTCCTCTGCTTAACACTTTTAAGACAAAACATACGACTCGGTCTCCATTGTTTTTGGGTTACGCTTTCTAATGGTGAATAATAGCGAAAACGGAAACCCGTTGTTCTTCTACCCACACTAACATTTGATATGGTACATGTTGATTCTTTTATTTTACACGTTGTGATACATATTACCGTATCTCGCTAGACGCATAGTTATTTTTCCACATCTTCCGTGATAACCAATATGTTATTTATTATAAACATATAATTTTACTATACATATAAAACAGAGTTAATACGGGAAGATTCGTTCAATTCGACTATAAATACCAAGAAAATTTAGTCACATGTCCGTATTTCATTTTTATCAATACATAAATAAATATAAGTAGATAATTTTACATACAATATTTTTAGTAACGCATTTAATCCTAATTACTGGTCATAAATATTATATTTGTACTTTAAAACCGAGACACAGAACAAAATCTTCTTTTCATTTATGAAAGATATGTTTTATAATAGTATCTATCATTATCAAGGATCGGTTCACTGCTAGAAGTAGGCGTTTTATAGTTTGCTTCATCCTTATTAGCCCTTTATTTATGTTTCCACATATTTCGGCATCTTTTATTTTTGGCAAGCTCAGTCTACTAATTGAAATTTTCCTTATTTCTTCATTATCACTGGGTGGTTAGCGGTTGTAATTATCCACATTCAAATACTACCAATCCCAGTCACATTTGTGAATTATTTTGAAAACTGCGTTGCATTTAATTGAATCTTACATGTTAAAAAATGAGAAATTTGAATTAAGACATATGATAAATTTTATATATTATATTGATAAACTCGTTTATTTTTTGGAACGTAATTTACTCCATACTCTTACAGAAATGCTTTGTTAACACTTCTGTATTTTTATTTTTCAGGCGCTTCCTATTTCTGATTGTGCGTAGTAGACTGTATTTTATTAAATAAATTAACTTACTTACCTTATCTTCATTAACAAGAGGGAAGATTCCAGCACACACACTATTATGTGTCTTTACGTTGCCTCACAAATGGTAGTATATTTTCAAACCACTCCGGAATCACCTATGTATGCAATCGTGGTTCTGAGCATAATTTATGTTCTTTTAAAAGCTCTAGACGTATATCAAGTAGTGATGCTGAAACCGACTTTGAACTTAATATATAGTTTCCATAGAAAATTTTCGTGTCATAAATATGTAAAACACATTTACTTGATACGTTTCATTGCGAGAATAGATATAAGTCTGCCGATATTTTCAAAACCACCATTGAGATGGTTAAGCAACTTAGATTTTATTTATAACTACAAGATTAAAATATGTTATTTTAAAAAATACGAGTATCATATAGAGAAAAAAATTGGCATTTTAGAATTGTATTCAACTGAAACGAATTATCATCCCACTAGAAAGTTTTATTCAAATTGTCTTCCTACGTACATCAGATGAATAAATGGAGGCTTCACACCATTGGTTGTATTATAACTTTTTTGTTTTCATTTGCTCAAACATTTTAAGACCCCATTATTTTCATTTAATTATTTTCTCACGTTTCTATATTGTAAATAACAGCTTTTATTTTTGTTACATATCACTACATTTTAAGTATTGGAAAAGAATTTTTAAATGTATAAAATATGTAGTAAAATCTAATATTTATTAAATGTCTTCCTATAATTTCCAAACTAACTTCATATTTTACCTATCGCTTCGTATGTCAAATAAGATTAAAATGTTTGATGGAGCACACTACGTCGCCACCTTTCCTTTAATCGGTTGTCGATATTATCAATGACGTTATATATGGGCATGTGATAATATGAGGATTATGTGGGAATTGCATTTGATATAGTTGCGAGTGGTGTGAAGCCTAGCATGATTTCTATTCCAATATATCTATAAACTGAAAGGGAAACAATTTATTCTGCTTAGTTTATGAATTAGCCTCGTCATTTGCGTGTTTATCCACTATCCATTAATGCTGTCACACTGGACTTGCGCTGACAATGTTATTAATTACGTTGGACCGGTTTTATCTGCCAAATGTTCGCTCTGAATTATATCAATTAACATTTTGAATATCAAATCAATGGGCAATTCAATTCAGCATACTATGTATTAAATATTCAGCATTCATTTCAATAATTTGATTAAAGACCAGACGTGATGCGCGTTAACTACCCTTTGGCTATCAATTATCACATCATATAATTGACACTATATTACACTGTTCCAACTTAAATGTTTATGTTTTTTTTTATAAATATTCGACATTCAAAGCTGACCAGAATAAAATAATAGATTTTTAACTACACAAACAATCCAAAGATTGTCGTTATTCTCGCTTGAAGTTTGATTTTGATGACGAATGACACTGACCGAATCTTTTAAATGTTGACTGCAATTTAATTTTGTGTTTTTTTTTAAAAAAAATGTTTTGGCTGTTTTTTACCGTTTTTTGGAAAATTTAGAAAAGTACTTTGATTTTATCAATTAATATTTACTTTACTTAAAATCGTGTCATATATTTAAGAATCCTTGAAATGGCTCTACTTGTTTTTCATCTGTATATAAATACACTTATATAATAAATAAATATTGTTTTATGACGTAACAAATTTGTAGCGATAATGTAATGCTGTATTATTGTCGTTTTTCGCATTATTTAAAACATTTATTTCACAGCTGTACTTGCGCTTATATAAAGAGAAATCGACTGAAGTGACTGGATATTTCCTTCGACTTTTATTTTCTATCGTTGAGTATTTTTCTTTTCTTTGATTTATCTTTCTTTTGTGAATTCGCTCAGTCGGTCGATTGGAAGTAACACTTTGCCTTTATTTTGTGTCGTCTTTCTTCACCAATGGACGTTTTTTCTTCAATTTCAAAACACTTTCAAATTTTACGGGACGAATAAACAAATCTTTTGACACCGGTCGATCATCAAGTGAGACCGCAACGGATTGGATTGTATATGAAATTGTCTCAAATGGAACAAGTTAAATATAAAACCGTTTAACACAAGTGATCTGAATTTTCAATATTCAACATACCAATTATGGTTTTTGATGACATGCTTGTATGATGTCACATTTGCCGGTCATTCTCAGACAAGGAAGTTTACTTTAGACCATACCGTTATAAATTGTAGCCTATAAATCGTAAAATTGTTACATAAATATTTATTATATACATTTTTGTCTGAATTGAAAATAAGCGAATTTGTATTGTAATAATTTTTATTATTCAAAATTTATTTTCCTTATGTGATGCATAATAAGATATCGACAAACCCTCAATAAAATAGACCATCTCGAGTCTGACAAACACAATCCATCAAATCTATTGTTTGATTTCATTAAATCAATTATGATCTGTTGAAGTACTTTGTAGCGTCATACAGTAGACGGATGTAAATAGCTCCAATTGGTCTTCATCAGAAGTAGATTTCTACAAGCTGACAATGGTACTTTTTACTTTACGTAATACTGTTCAAATTAAACATACCAGTAGTACTAATGTATACATGCTAGGAGGCATGATTAAAATTCACAAAAATTAATGGAATTATTTTTAATTTTATTTCGATACTATATATAGTCTCCCCGGTAGCGTTGTTGGTAGCGTGCGTGCCTAACGATCCGGGGAATGCG
>JAGVSQ010003730.1:0-20893 GCA_022683975.1 Rhyacophila evoluta
TATACATTATCAGAATAGGGTATGTCTAACTTACTTGGTAGACACTCTCTTTTTCATTCTGTATATATATATATTAATTCTCTCCTTATTCTTTTTTATGTTTTAATATTTTTTAAATATTTTTGTTAGAATTATATGTATATCGTATTGTTAATGTATTAAACTTATAATTTGTAATCTTACAACACGTGTAAAATAAATACACAATTATTGCGTATCAAGTTTTAACTATCAAAAGATTTTTATAAAATTAATCTTTTCATGGGTTAAATATTTACTAGATTCAAATCTGGTCTAGTCGGCAAATCTACTGTCAAACTCATCCAAAAGGAGTTTTGCAGAATGTCGAGTCTTAGGCTCTATCTAACATCGAATAAAAGAACCTTGGGTTAGTGATTTAACTAAGAATAGGGTTGCAAGGCTGCGACTAATTTCCAAGGTTAAAAATGACTGTTGGCGGTTACTTAGTCCTTTACTATTGTTAAATATTGTCAAAACTATTGTTAATTATATTTTCTTTGGAATGAATAAAAATAGAATAACTAAAACATGTTTTGTGTGATGGTAATCAATCTCAAAGTATCTAAATGTATCAAATAATTGATTGATTTTTTTCCCTACCAAATTGATTTCAAAGGACAATATGCTTATTTAATTTTTGACTATCACTTTTTTATATTTAAAATTTTGTTGGAATGTGAGTAATGTTTGTATAAAAACATTGGTATGTAAATTTTTGCCTTCATTTAAAAGTGAGAGTATTTATTATATATAATTTGTTATCTATCAAATCTGTAAAAGTATGTTGCAGATACCCATATGCTTTATATGGAAGGTATCATGAAAAAATGACGTAAACTACACAGAACAAGTTTTACAGTAGGCGCTATATTTGTTTAATGATTTTGGACCAACATCAAAATACTAAATACATATACAACGTGAATTATGTGCATCACTTTCTCATTGATACATGTTGTAACATAACAAATTATACGTTCAATACATGTACAACACGACATAAATGTGATTCGAGCAAACATATTAAAACATAACACATGACAAAACAAAGGCATTATTGTAAAAATATACGAAAGAATAAAGAAAAACTTATATGACATATTTATATTTATCAATCTAACATCCCAACATGTATACGAACTTGCAGTGGCATGAATGTATCAAATAGAGAGAACCCTATTAAGTAAATTTTTTTAAAGTATACATTGAAATTATCAATTTGTATGACGAAGATGTTCAGTTATACTTAAATTAAATCGCATTGAATAACACTAAATACTTTTCTTTTATAAATTATATCCATTTTCCATCTGTATAAGAATTGAAAATTGTCGAGGGTTCAAAACTTTTAACGATCATGACTTTTGAATACACTGGAGATAGACAATACTCGAGAAAAATCCCACACGAATCCGTAATACGCTGTGAATCAGTGGTGTCATGCAGTCAGTTTAAATATTTAGTGTTTGTACGAACCAGTTGTTAACCATTGATTAATTTTTTTAGTTAAGTTATGTTACATTTAAAAACTATTGGCATGGTTCGATGATTTAAAATCCAATACTTAAGTATCTGCAAATCATTTTATGGTGAAATCCTGGGGACATTATAAGAAGATTTTACTTAAACTGCGATAGAAATAAATATCACTTAAATGTGTATTCATATTAAATTTTAATAACTTATAAATTATCCGAAATAGTGTCAAATGAATTTTCGTCCAACTTGGTAAATTGCATTTAAAATAATCAATAAAATATTTACAATTGATTTTCTTAATATAACTGATATGAATACAAAAAGACTAAATATTTCATATTTATTTAGTAACTACTTTTGAGATTTAAAGTAAAAAATATAATAAAAAATCTCATTAGTTTCTTAAAGATTATACAAAGACATAAAGTCAGTTAGGATGACATGTGTAGAAATCTTCGATTTAAACCAAGATGCAATCTTTTCTAATATAATTTAAGATACCATTGTACAAAATAGATATTTTGTAATAATGAATTTTTATAACAATATTATAGAGTCATATAAGTATTTCATTGTGAATTACACATTGTGAAGATATCCACTCCGAAAGTGGAGTGGAAAGTGGAGATCTCCGAAATGCGAAGACGTCTTGACAGATTATTTTTACGAGAATTGTTTGCCAGACAATTGATCAACCTAATAGGCATCCAGTCCTGCATTTTTTCTATTGTGAAAAATTCAACAGATGAAGGAATCAAACCCGCATTTCCAGAATTACTGTGCACGCCAACCTCTACGCTACTGAGAAGACATATAAGTAAGTAAATCTATTATGGAAAAATGACATGCTAATTTTAACCAAAGTTTTTTAGAAGGATGTAGTTATAGATAGGAAGAATAGTTTGGAAAGCCCCAAATTAAAACAAGATGAGAACTGGTTGTTATAATATAAGATTTATCCCACAGTACGAAAGTGAGTAAATAATGGACATATTTTTTGATATTTCCGAGCCAAAGGCCAGAGAAAAGATTTCTTTATTCGAATGAGGCGCATCTTTTATTCATATCTCGGAATATATTCCGGAATGATTGATAGGTATTTTTACATAAACTTTTTGTAACAATAATATTTATATTTACAGTGAAAAATAGTTCAGTATAATTTTGTATATTTAAACATATCACATTTGATATATATGTATATAGCTATTATATAATTAATAAATCTTGGTAAATTACAATTATACACATTTATGAAGAATTTTAACAGTAAACAGTAAAATATTAATTCATTTTAAAATCACAGTACATATTAATCTTTTTAAAAATCGGTTCATGTATTAATAGTGTTGCTTATAAATTGAGAACTTTTTGAGATATATCAACAAAACATTTAGTAAAATATAATTAAAATTGAACGTAACACGTTCTCATATAATATATTAGAAATAGTTTTTAAAATATTCGGGATGTCTTTCTCCGTTTTTTATTAAATTTTCCTCAGTGCGTCTCATTAATGGTTGAAATTTAGATGCCGAAAAGTTAAATGTAGCTTGAATAACGAATTTATTTGACAGTTAATCAATGGAAAAAATACCTCAAAGAAATTGATATCATTTTATATAAAAAAAACATAACTAGCTCTATACTAATATTTAATCTTTACTAATTAGCATAACCTAACACAAATTATTTGAGGTTAGGTTAGATTTATAAATACAGTCATTTACAAATACAGATATATCGAACTACTGCAGGTGAGTGGGTGTTCGTTAAAGTCAAAAGTCCGTTATTTGAAAATTGATTTTACATACTATGTAAATAATACGACATGAATCGAGGTTTATATGCAAAAATATAATATGGCATTGTGTGTGGAAGCGTGTTTTAAAACGTATCATTATTCAGAAAATCATATCATACAGAAGATTTTAGTGGCTAGTTACGGTAAAGTGATTAAAATACTAAAGTTGTGACAACCCTATGTATTTTCAAAACACCATTTAACAGTTTAGTCTAGAAATGACAATGGAAAACTTGAGAAACTATACATTTGGTAAGTTTTTAGAAATTTACACGATTTTGAGCGTATTTGAAATTTTTAAAGTGGCTTTTCTCATTTCAAAAATAGCTGGCCTACAGGTGTCCACCTTATAAAATTTGCCTGGCATGGAAGAGGTTAAAGCTAAAATAGTGAAATAGTCAAAGTGCTTATGTTTTCGGTCATGATTAATATTGTTTATTTCTATCTTATTGTGTAGCAATTTAAGTTATGCAATGTGAATGTAACAATAGCAATGTTCACTTGGGTTTTGATCACACATTACCTAAAACAGAAAAAGTGTAATGTGTTGATGGGGTACCCATTCTGTACTCATTTGATACTTACCTACCTATTCAGTTCTCGTATTCTGTGCGAACACTTTGTGATGGATTGACGCGATAATGCCGAGTAGTTAATACGCGTCGGGTGCAACGCGGGGGATGAATTTTGGAGGGTCTCTGCAGTGGCGTTACAACGATTCTTTTATGAAGAGGGTTTTACAAAACATAAAAATTACTGTATACCTTAATAAAAAAATTCGCTGCTGTTTTTCTGCTCTGTTTCTGTTGTCTAACATGAAAATTTTTGAGAAGGGTAATAAATTTTGGAATTTAATTATTTTATAAAAATAAAAATATCAATAATTAATGTAGAGTATGGTCCAATAATAATTATTTTTTAATTAAATAAAAAAATACTTGATATTTTTTAGTAAATACTATATTTAAGGTTAGAAATTACGTATGGATTTTAACATATGTATGTTGTATATTGCGTTTTTAAGTCAGCTTTTTACTGTAAACACGCCAACGACTCACCTGTGAGTCGGGACGACTTCTCTTACTAAACGTACAATATTCTAGATCTGAAAAATCGTTTCAACGTAAGCTCATTAACTCATTAATGCATAAGCGTGACAGATATGTTGCGAGGTCACACCGAACATCTGTGAGTTTCAAATTTTGTAAGTCAAATTATTTTCTTGCATGTTTTAATATCTCAAAAATTTCTGGCGTACAGGGCAAGAAGATATACATCGAGGATGGCAGTTAAAAGGTTAATTAAGTCCAAGTATTTTTGGCAATGTTTTACATTTTCTTTGTCAGTTGGTTTTAAGTTTAGAATTCAAACGGATGCTTTATAAATGGATACCAAACAATCCGTTTTATTTTCATAGTCAAAATACGCGGAAAAAAAATATAATAATTATGTTGTCTTAATAAATAAATTAATAAAGTGACATGTCACTTAAAGTCGTTACGTTGAAGCTATATTTGATTTTGAAAATATTTTTTAATGAAACAAAAGGACAAACAAGTGTTTATAACTAAAAAATAATCAACTACTTTGAGTCTATTTCAGTTTTAATGAGGCAAAATATTTATTACCATATTATAATTTAATAAAGTATGTTTTACAGATTGACAAAAATGTTAATTTAGAAAAAAAATCGATAAGTATATATTATCAATCACTTGAACAATCAAAATTTCGTTCAACTTCACAATTTCACTATAAATTTATGTAAGTATCGAAATAAATTACTGTTTCTTTTATTTATTTTAAAGTAATATAATATACGCCACTGAGCTGCAAAGCCTTCCGGATGAAAAGGGTGGGATTTGGAAGTTTGAGGGTCGATCGGCAGCAGACGAAAGGCTCCAGAAATGGGGGAAGTTGTGTTTTGGACTATCGGAAATAATTACATCGCGCGGGACAAAAGGTACCGCTTGATTACAAAGTATACACTATTCAAGGAAGTTTTTTCTTAATGCACCAGGGAATACGCCCTATTTTAAGTTATCGTCTTTTTATTCGTTGGAAAACAAGCTTGAAATATTTATAATGGCTAAAATATTACAATATATACTTAGATATATATTTTTGTTTGTGTGCTATTATGTACAAAGCTTACATCTCATGAGACAATATTCTAGAAGTTTCTCAGAAGATTTGTTATCACCTTTTAACTCCTCTAAAGGCATCATTTAAATGTTATAATACCTAACAATCTTCTAGCAATCAATATGGCCACATATTGCGGATGCCTGGAAAGAGTCTGAACCTGACCTGCTTATTAATTAAGCCGACCGATTGTCGGCGTCCCGGAAGCCCGCTAAATACTATCAATAGGATGTATTCGGCGGAGTTACGGGAAGCGGGTATGGGAGGACACAAGATTACTGGCAGGTGTCTGGGATTCTTGGAGGCGGCACGTGGTGTCCATATGCTCCACTTAGGGTGCAGATATGGAAGAAGAAGAAGAAGAAAATTTTTTAGGATGCCTTACTTTACAGAAAAACATAGTATCGAGGCTTAAAATGTGTAGTCATTTCCAGCAATAATGTATGATTTTTGACCAAGAACGATAGTTGTTTCCATTATTTTATTGATTTATATATTCATTACAAAACCAAATTAGAAAAAAAGTGATTTCGGATAATTCTTAAAAACAATATGCTCTGTATAAATAGTAACTGTAAGAAAAAGATGGATATGTTTTTAATGAAAAAAAAATAGCACAAGAGTTTAATGAATAAAAATTAACGGATTGTCTCCCCGGTAGCGTGCACGCTTAGCAATCCGGGGAAGGCGAGATCGATTCCTACATCTGTCGGATTTAAAAAAAAACAATAATACAGGACTGGATGCCCATTGATTTGAGTAATTGTCTAGCAAAAATCTTCGTGAAAAATAATCTGTCAAGACGTCTTCACATTACGAAGATCCATATATTCCTCTTTCGGAGTAGATATCTTCACACTGTGTAGATCCATATGCTCCACGTTAGAAACGAGCATGGTATAATGAAATATTGTATAAATGACAAAATGAATGTATTGTAAATAACTTATAAGTTATTTGGCTGTATTAGTCTGAAACTCAATAACTGAAACAATTAAGTATGGTTAATATCGTCATTTGGCGAAATCTATCACTGAGCCAAAAAAAAAACGTGTCCTATAAATTATAGTTTTTATAAATGACGGTGGTGAATCACCTAAGAATATGCTGGTGACTGTAATGCCTACTCGTCTTTTAACCAGCGCTCGCTATGTAAAATAAAATTGATAGTGTCTCATTATTGATATGGAGTGCTAATAGCTACAAATTGCTGCACAGCTCGGGCTTCTAGCTTACAGAGCTTTTCATTCATTTAGCGAAGATATAAATTATCAGCTATTATGCGGTATGAGAGGCCATTTTTTTGTTCACCTACCACACTTTGACGAATAATAACACTAGCATGTAAAACTATTAAATAAATCAAGTACATAATTTGAAAGTCATATGTATTATAATTTATTCATTAAATATATACTTGTTTAATTGCTTATTTAATCAAGGAATTAAATTAGTTTTATTTATCGCATAATTTACTGCAATATAAGCATTAAATTTTTCGTTTAGCATGATGTTGTTTGTGCATATAATGATTATTTACCATTTGAATGGTCATATAATGATTTATAGAGCAAGATTTTTTGTTTATTACGTATAAATGAATTAGATTACGAGATGCTCAATGACGTAGATTATTATTCATGGAGGCTTATTAAAACTATTTTAAAGCAATTTTTATGACTATCTAAAATTATATAAATTTAAATATTATCGAATAAGTGATTTCTAAATTATTTAAAACTGGTAAACTTCTATGTTTATACAACATACTATATGTAAACATATAGTATGTTATATGTTCGCTCAATGCCCACATATAACGTAGCCTGAAGATGCTGAAAGGCAAAACCCGGGTCGCTAACAGTGATCTCGCATATGGAAGTTTACCAGTTTTAAATAATTTAGAATTTAAAATCAGTTTCCATCAAGCAAAAAAATATTAATTATATGAATAAGTTATTGTTCAATTTGGCACTTCTTTTATTGGGATTGTTGTATATTGTAGTTTGTTCAACTTATAAGTTAGTTTTAATGATGGTGTCAAAGTCAAAACAGTTTTCGTTAATTAGTAGCATAGTTGATAGCGTGCGTGTCTACTAATTCAGGGAATGCGTGCTCGATTACCCATTTTTCGGATTTTTAAAATTCGAAAATGCAGGACAGGATTAACTGACTGACAAACAATTCTCGTAAAAAAAATCTGCCAAGACGTCTTCACATTGAGAAGATCCATATACTCCTCGTTCGGAATGGAAATCTTCACACTGTATAGATCCATATACTCCACGGTGGGAGCGAACATGGTATACAAAAAAAATGTACAGTCATTTGTAACAATGCCATAAAAAACAGGTGTCGAATGAGTGACGTTGAAGTCGGCCAATTTTAAATAATTGTTAATTTAATATTCAGAATGTAAAAATCAAGCCGGATGTAAGCAATGAAAAATCATACAAATAGCAGCCATGATTGTGCAGATTGCTTTCAATTTTTCTGTTCAAAATTGCTTAGTTGTTTTTCGAAATGGTGTAATTTTTAACGTCGTCGTAAACGGCGACAGAACACGCAAATAGTGTTCGCTGAAAAAAATAATACCTAATGCCATTAAATAATAAATTGATGCCATCCGTCAAACGCACGCCTCTGTCGCAACTTTGTCATAATACCTGCAATTAAGTATGCTACTGTGTATTTCGTTCACATATTATGAAACTATCACTTTAAAAATTTAAAAACAAATTAATTTCATGGTGCACAATTCATTTAATTAAATGATTTCCCCGAAGACTGTTTCTCTTTTTATATTACTGTAAACAGTAATAATACATATCAAAGCTTCCAATGTATATTAATTTTCAAAAGATTCTATTTATTAATAATGGTTTTTTTTAACATATAAATTATATATCATGATAAGAAACAAATATAGAATTACCAAATATAATGAAACATACAATTTTAAAGTTTTTTTAGCCGTGTTCGCTCCGAAATAGGAGCAAATGGATCTAATGGATCTACTAATAATACTGGATAATGGATATGAAGATTTATTGGCAGATTATTTTTTACAAGAATTGGTTATCAGATACTTGCTCAACAAAGTGGGCATTCAATCTAGCATTTTTGGATTTTAAAAATTCGGCAGATGTCAGAACTAAACCCGTATTCTCTAGATGTAAGGTTAGCACTTTTACGCTACCGGAAAGATGAAATGTTTTTTTTTTTTTGTATGAACCTACAAAATGAAGTTTTAGAGAAAAAAATACTTACTGTAATATCCATATACTCAACTTTAAGAGCGGATATCTTCATGACGTAAAGATTCATAGGCTCCACTTTCAAAGCGAACATGCTTAAAAAATATTTTTTTAGATATTTACAAATGATATAATACGAATTTTCTTACTAAATATTTTGAAAGGCTTGGTCACTTATTTGCGTGTATATTGTGTACTGTGTAATTCATAAATTATAATATAATTAATAAAATAAATACAATAGTATAATTTACAAAATCTTACAGTGAACGAGGTCTCTTCTCAACAAGATATTAACAAAGTATAATTAGTTAAAATAGGAATCACGCATACTCTAGCACACGCTAATTTAGGAAAGTCTTGGGAAGACACTTTTGGAACCTTGAAGAGCACCTCACGTTCGTTACGCCACGGTATACGCCCGGATAACGGATGTGGATACGCGACGGGTGGCGGAGAGAAAAGCGAGAATAATTATAGTATTTTTGGTAACCTTAATCATGTGGAATTATATTTAAATTTAAAACCATCTGTCACGACAAATTCCCATTTTGTGACCATCTATTTATATTTTGTTGTAAAAATGTACAGTAAATGTTTGATATTATAGCAGAAATTTTAGATAGAACAAATCAGCTTTGAAATGTGGTTAAGTATCAAACATTTAAGTAGTACAATATAAATAAGATACTTAATAAATATTATATTATCTAGTTGAAAGTATAATTTTATCCAAAATTTTTGTATACTTAATTTTTTTCATTAAACATTCGTGTATTTACAAGTGTGAAACAACCGATCAAAACCATTCTCCCATAGCAGCTAATTTGATGCCACGGTGTCAGCAAAAATCATCAATCAACCGAGGAAATGTAATAATTAACCAAGACCGTGCCGTAATAGATGATAATTATTAAAACATATTATCAAGCAATTTTCTTAGTCACCACCGTTTGCTTTGCTAAGGTCTCGGAATCATTTATCAAAATCCCCCCTCTTGCGTCCCTTTCTCGACTCCACTGGTTGTCTATTTCCCCTCGATGTTGCTTCAGCGCATTCTTGGCCCCAGCTTGTTTATCCACCGCTGGATTTTCTGTTAGACATCGTTCGAGAGGCAGTGCCCATTTAAAGAGTGGGGAGATTTTAGTTGTTTGGAACGGGTTTTATATTTCGAAATTCAATTTTACATGAAGTAAGCAATGTAAGCCGATAGCGAATAGAATATAATGTCTTTATTTTATAAAAATACATAGTAACTATTTACCTATTGACGTTTGATATATTACATCTGTGCAGGATAAATTAAATATATATTTTAAATAAATATATACGTATTACCACTAAGTAGATGGTTTTTGTGTCACAGAAAGTCATGCTGATTTTAAAATATTATTAATTTCATTTGGCATCCTTTTTGTTGATATAAGTAGTAGCAATTGAAAGGGCCAAGCATATACTGTTAGACCTTTATTTAGAAGTTGATTGCTTCTGAATGATATTGATAATATAGTAAAGGGCTACATTCTGTACTTGTTTTGTTACGCAATACGATAGTACCATCCGTTTGTTTTACCGTTAGAGATCAACATGATATGATACGAACGTATTTAACATTTAAAACTAAGAATGGAAAAAAAACAAAATGAAACCTGAAATGAATTAACCAAATGCTTAATAAAGAAGTCATAGATTACGTTAATAAAATCCGATAGCGAAGATAAATGGAATTATTTTACGATAAAAATTAATTACGAATGAAAATTGGATTTATCAATTTTTGCAGACCCTGTTTTGATTTTTAAATTGAAGTAGTGTTTAAATATATATTTTAAATAATACCCAAAATATATTTAGAACTTCTTAAATTCTTTGTATTTTTCTCCTTCCACCATATCCGCTCCTTAGATAGACCATATAGTGGCTACATGGCGCACCCAGGAATCTCTACGTCTTGCATCATCCCAGGTCATATCAGCATCCCATAGTTCCGCAGAGTATGTTCTAAGGATAGTACCCGACGGTATTCCAAGAAGCCTTTTTTTACTTACTTAAGTATTTATAATTGTAGCCTAATATACTGGTTTTATCCTTTGGCATCTTCAGATTAGCGCTTAGAGAAATCATAATGAAAATGTTAATTCGAAGCTCGTATGAGATTTTAATTTTTATTTTGAAAGCAGTTTTTATCAATGATATGAAATAATTTATCGGTATTATAATTTCGTATTTTATAATTAATTTCTAGTTTAGTATATGTAATGTATTGAAATCACGACGTACTATTCAATTACATTATAAATCAGTCAATGTATAAAATACATACAATTATTCAAATATCTAGATCTGTAATGAATATAAAATGTGCATATATTTATTTATAATTTATTATTGACGGTTATATAAAATTCCATTGATTTTATATGTACACTAAATTTACATAGATATAAAAATGTCAAGGAAAAATTTCTTGACATTGCACTTAAAAATAAGTATATAAATTAGATCGGTATCAGAAAACAAGACATGAACTATATTAGATTATCTCATTTAAGCTCAACGCATGCAGGGTGAGCTTAATATATCAAAGAGTTACGCAACAAAATTTTATTGTAGCTTTAATATGGATAATTTTAAGGCATTGCACATCGTTTTTGTAACTTACATTTAACTGTTGCTGTCTTTATATTTTTTTTACATTTATATAAGACAGTAAATAAAATAAGTTCAATAAAGTTTATATCAAAATGAAAAAAGTATAACTTTGAATTATCCCAGGTTTGTGATAAAAAAAACCAGGTTACTTATTAATTAATTAAATAAATAGAACCATATTAATAGTTTTATTTTACTAAATAATTTATAGATTTTCATTTATTTATATCACTTTATTTTGTTTAATATTAAATGATGAGTGAAAATTTTGTAAGAAATTGGTTGTTTTTGATTTCTTATTTATTACATTTTAGCGATAAATTGATTTTAAATTCAGTATTTTTTATTTCTTTATAAATATGTGTGTTAGGTTAGGTTAGGTGTATTTTTTTGTACAATTTTGAGTAGTTATAATTTACTTAATTTCAAAAAGTCGACGAGTAACTTAAATTTACTATTTTGACTTGACTAAACGTGCATGCTTAGTAATTAAATGAATGCAGTACGATTTGCACATCTGTCGGATTTAAAAATACAGGACTTCGATGATTATTAAGTTGAATTGAACAAAATAATTTGTCAATACATATATATCTTCACACTGCGAAGATCTATATATTTCATTTTAGAAGCGGACATCGCACTGTATAGATCCATATACTTTGGAGCAGACATGGTGACAAAATAAGTCGATAAAATAAAATGAGCTAAGCATCGATCAGGTTTAATAAGTTGATTCACACATCCTTATACAGCGCGGAGCAGTCACGAAGTTCCGACCTAACCGATAATAAAGTTTAGCGTCTTATAAGACAATGAAATTAAGTCATTAATCATTTCGCTGGCACCGCTGCACTGACAGAATTATAAATGATCTTTTATAGTTTGAATTGTGGACGCGCGCTATTTGTTTTGGGATGTTATTTAGTCTAACTTTCGGGATAGAATCGTCATTATAAATGCGTAAACTGTTCACTCAGAACTAAAGAAGGGGGTGGATGGTACGCCCAGTTAAAACGTTGCCAAAGTAATGTCATAATCAGTCATATTGTGTTACGATCATCACTAGCTCGAAATTTTTATACACCATTTTATTTTTAATTCAAGACATTTTCTTCTGCTTCTTTCAACATACTATCATTGTTTGTTATTTAAATAATAAAAGTATTTACGTTACAACTTTTACGTGGACTTAATGTAAATTATCATAACATGTGTTCTATGCATGAATTGGGTACCAAGAAAAAGTAATAAAATCTGGATAATTTTGAATATTAAGTAATTATTAGTATTACATAAATATGTGTGTAAGGTATATAGTCTTCCCGGTAGCGTAGTTGACAGCGTGCGCACCTAGCAAACCAGAAATGCCCCATCCCCATTTCCCATCTATCGGATTTGTAAAATCCAAAAAATACAGGACTGGATGACCATTGGGTTGAGAAATTGTCTGACAAACAATTCTCGTGAAAAATAATCTATCCAGACGTCTTCACAATGCGGAAATCCATATGCTCCTCTTTCGGAGAGCGCGCTGTGTAGATTCATATGTACCACTTTCGGAGCGAACATGGTAAAATAGGTATCTAATAGTTAAATGATTCATAAGAAGATAAGGTCAGTGGCGGATTTAGCACTCGAGAGCCCCTAAGCGTAATTTAATTATGAGACCCCTATACCCTAGGCGCAATCGTATACATTATTTTTATATCTCACTTTTCACGAATATTTATACATGTAACTATACTCACTTTATGGTTTCTTGTTATTTTAGGTCTTACGCTCTCTTAATTATTTCAACTTGAGTCCGGAAATTTGTCGTGTGGCAATTTGGAGGCCCTATCAATTGTGAGGCCCCAGGCGCGCTTGATGTGCTTATAGGTGAATGCGCCACTGCATAAGCTTATTCGTATTAAGCCCATACACGCTTCTTATAGAGAATATGGAGTTATTAAATGACGAATCCAGGTTTTGTTGTCACTTAAAATTCGATTTGTACTCTACGAAATAATTTTGGCATTCTTAAGCTTCGTTCAATACATCCTTCCTATGGATGGCAGTATACCGGAATTACACTGGTGAAATAAAGAAGTAAAAATGGAGGCATATCAGCATGTGTCTGTTAGATTTAGTATAACTGGTCAATTTTCAACGTAGCAGAGAGCTGCTCAGTTTATACCATCTCGAAGTTCTTTATGATACAAGATAGAATATCACAAGTGTCAGTAAATCGACTATTACCATTATCATATTATACAGCTGATGATATTCAGTCTATTTCGATACCTAATGGATATTATATAACTTACAGTATGACATGAAAATATCGTATAACGTTTATAGTTCATTATTTAATTATTTTTTCCCAGTAGCGTAGTTGGTAGTGTGAGCGTCTAGCAATCCGGAGAATTCGGGTTAGATTCCCCATCTGTTGGATTAAAAAAAAATCAAAAATGCCGAACTGGATGCCCTTTGGGTTTAGCATTTGTCTGATAAGCAATTTTTATTAAAAATAATCGGACGTCCTTACATTGCGGAGATCCATATACTTCTCTTTCGAATCAGATATCTTCACACTGTGTAGATCCATAAGCTCCACTTTGGAAGCGAACATGATGTAGATAAAAAAATCATTTCTAGCCCTGATTTTCGTGATGTAGGTAAAAGAATTTTCGAGTAAAATGAATTCAAAATATGCTTCGAAGATTTTTGAACTAAATAACACGATTTCGGTAGAAAATTATTTCATTTATTGTTATAGTTTCTTTGTCATTTAAATATTTTTTTCTATTCGTGTGCAATGCCAAGCTTACATCTGCAAAAAATATTGAATGCCTAATTTTATGTGAAAAACACGCAATTTCATTTACAATAGACCAAGCAGTAGTAAAGGCATTGTTTCATAAATTCAATGGTTTTTTTTTTTGAAATAAGTAAGACAAGTATAAAACTGTCCTTGACCCCATTTTACAGAAATGAATTTGCCAAAAATGGCGCAAAAAAATTGTCTGCTTCTTATTTTGAATATCATGTAGGGTACAACCCGTTTCGTGAAGTTATTCCAAAATGAAAAAAAATGGTAGATGTTATAGGTAGATTAGTTGAGTACACGAATATATCAAAATATTAATCTCAAAAGATTTATTTATTTAATTTCGAGAACTATATATAGACAGCAAAAGTAATTAATGAAAAAAATCGTCTTCCTATTAATAATATTTCTGGTAGGATTAAGTAAACATATTACATTAATATAGACTCACATACATATTTAGATCAATAATATAGATTTTATTTTGGTGGAAATACATATAAGAAGCTACCATCGAGAAAGATACTTCTGTTGGATGACACAAACAGTGCTGCACCATGGTTTGGAGGCGCTTTAATACAAAAAGTTTTTTTTTAATTACCTGTCCATGTATTAAAGTTCTAGCCGTTTTAGAAGTACGTTATTTAAGTATCTTATTTTTCTATAGTTTACATGTTTTCATTTTGTAGATATCATTGCATGTAAAAAATATTGTCGAATTCATTTAATTGTTCTTATGAAAAGCCGACCATCATATTCATGCGCCTTTGTATGGTGCATAATCTAGATATTAGGATAGCACGGCTCCGAATACAAATATTAATAGTGCTGCATTGATTAAGATATGTAATGAGAAATAAACATAATTTCTGAAATAATGAAAGATCAATAGTATCAAGTTTGATTGCTTAACTGTTGATAGACCACATTAATAAATAATGTATTTTCTAGATGAAAATGGTATAGGTAACTCGAAATTGATTCATCATATTTTTGGGATCATTAAATGGTTTTTGTCTTAAATGTTATGAAATAGAGTTTTTAATTTAGGTTTTCATGATAAAAATAAATATTTTGTGTCGTATCAATACGTTGGTGCAAGTAATGTAAGTAATGTTTTGAGCAACTGGAATCTTTAGATGAAGCGGTGTCTATGCATATTGTTGGTATATGGAGGAAATGTCATAGTTTTGAAATGTGCAGCAGAAATGGTTGGGCTGATATGATTTACTGTTTGCTTTGTCTCGTGCGACATTAGCACAGACGACAGTAAGAAGTGCTTACTGCTTCTACCATAAACCAGCGATTTTCAAATATTGTAAATATTTGGTAAAATATCAATACAATTTTTTTTTAGACAGATCTTATAGGTATCACGGTGAAAACTTCTAAATTGAAAGTATTCGCTCTGGTTTTATTAGTAAAAATGTTTAATATGTAACCATAACGACTATGGAAAGGAAAATAAACGTAACCTACACAGATTTTTTTACAAAAATCGTTAATTTAATTATTTTAGGCTAAAGCCAAAACATTATATAGACACTACCTTCAATTGTATAAAGACTGGTGTTTTATTTACTCAATCTGATATTAATTTAATAAGATATCTAAGAAAAACCACCGTAGTTCTATAATGTATTGATGGACGTCATATTTCTGGTAGAAATTTAACAGGCCATCCTTTTTTCAAACTTAAAAGTTAAATTTAGATGATAATTAATTATTTACAGCTTACACCCTTTTGATAGAACCTTTATTAAGTTGTATACACTGTGATTATAGAATAAAAGTTATTTTTAAAAATTGAAAGATTATCCTTTCTAGAGTCGATAAGCATTGTTAAGATGCCAGTAAATTACCAGTGGACACATAAGGATATGAGGACTTTTTTATAATCTATTAAATTAGAAGCACTTAACATAATTCTCACTTAATTGTCCAATTAACAAGCGTTTTTGATAAGATGCCGAAAGTCATAAGTTTAATACCAGCAGCTGTATTAACATTTAGAGCAATGTAAAATCTTGGCTATGATAAAATATATATTTATAAATAATCTATCAATCTATTTGATGTGCTAAAATATTAAATTGTTAGTTTAATAAAATATAATATAATATTTTTGAAAAACAATTTTAAAACCATTGTCATAGTTTAGTACAGGACTTGCATTTCTTGCCGCATGTGTTTGTGCAATATGCGACAATGCACTTCGCTATTTGCATAGCATCGCAACATGTGTGTCGCATTTTTTTTATTAAAGGAATATTTCCATTTTATATTTCAATATTTTCTGCGAACTTCTGCATTGTTTCTAAATCGCATTCAAATCACTGTCATAAAGATTATGTATTGTTTCTGATTTACGACATGACTTATAATAGAGATCAGTGATTATGGTTACATTATTCAAATGAAATTAACTGATGTAAGAAACTGCACCTTCAAAAAAATATATTTTTAGCAATTATGTTCTCTTTAAATGATGCTCTGGTAGGACTTCTTAGTTAATTTTTTCGATATTGGACTTATAGTTTAACACTTAAAATATAAGCAAATTAGAAATAACGAGTAGTGACGTGTTCACGATAACTAAATTTTATTGATTATTATCTTTAACATATTTTTACACAACATTTCTAAAAAAAACTTAATTACAAATAAGTCTCGATGGTTTAATTGGTGAATATTACTCCATCAAAGTGTTGAATGCCAATATATAAATCACAACCTCTTAAGGCTTATCTTCTGCTTCACTCTCCCCGGAAATAAACTTAAAATTCATTCTAAAAATAAGTTATATTAAATAACAAATGATAACATAAGCATTTATCTTTTGTGCTTTGATACCAATAGTTTTTTATCATGTTCTCTCTAAAATATAAGCATATGGATCTACATCGTATGATGATGTCCAGTCCAAAGATGGATTAAACAGATGTTAAAGCATGTATTGACATTTTTATCACAAAAATTGGTTAAAAACCAATAATTACTAAACTCAATTAAGGATCCAGTCTTACATCTTCAGATTTGAATTCCAATCCATTGAAAATCCAGCTGAATACTGTATTAAACTGGGCCCGTAATCTCCGGCTTCAAAGCGCGTTCGCTAATCTCTCGGCCACCGGATATGCATAATAATAATTCATGATAATATCCCCATTTATTTTTTACTCTGTTGCAAAGCCAATTATTTTATTTGACTTCATATTATGTTAAATGCTACCACAGAAGGAAGAAACTGTCGCATACGTGCATAATAGCTATTTATTCACTTTGCGTTTATTCTACCTTTTCTTCCCTATCCAAGCAATCTAAAAATTGTTTTAATAATATAACGTTGGTATATTACCCATGTGTTATTCAGTTATTCAATCGCGAGTTATGTATATACAATATACATTTATATATCTGACCTCATATCGTGCCACCAGTGGCTTCGGTAACGAGAGAAGGTAATAGATATTATCAGGGCAGAGTGGGAGGGACTAAAGTGAAATTATTGTAACGTCATGATCTCCTTATGCCACCCATTGCTTTTTAAGAGGCCATTGTGCCCTCGACTGTCCATTGTCGAATTAAAATATTCACTCTGAACGCCATTTGCATAGACACGCCGCGCATTGAGGGCAAGTGACTTTTTTTTGTTTAGAAATCGTTACTTAGTTGTTTATCGATTGAATCTAAATTAGTGGAATATTTAAAATGGAGTAACTATGTTTAATTAATTTTTGATGTTATTTTAGAGTATGAATAATAAACAATAGAAAGTATGTCAACTTGATGAAAATTAATTCAGGCGTCGTCAGCATTTGAGGCCATATAAATAATCTATCTTTCTCAGATAAATTATATTTTAAATTTAAAGCTACTGGAAGGTTTCAATAAATTCCAAATTATTTTATGGATTACTATGTAAGACCCGGGTTTCGCTTCCCAACGTCTTCAGGCTGCATTTACACGGACGATGTGAAATAAACTATGTATCCACTTTGGATTGGTCCTTATTCGTGGAGATTCGTCATTGTTCGTGCTTGTATAACCTGAATATATTCAAAGACCAAAAAGTCTACCATAACTATTATGTTGATAGATTTTAAATAGTTCTATTTAGTACAAAATAACATGGACCTATTTCTAAGCACGATTCAGGGAGATTGTTTGATCAAAGTTTTCAGCATATGAGTTTTTATAGAAGACTAGATATCCAATAAATTAGGCGATGAGTAAACACCAATTCTCGTATAACCTGTGGCGATAAGCTGTAATACTGTAAAACTTTATACACCCCATTTTTGCAATGAACATTAAAAAATATATACAGATATATATATATATATATTCATACCCGCTTATCTAATAACAATTATTGTATAATAAAATATAAGCTGGAATTTAAACTTGCCATAGCACATTGAATTGAATAAAACACAAGTTGCCGTTAAAATTAATTCAATAAATTATATACTACAATGTATTAGAACCATTATAAATATGTACAAAAATGTCAGTACCTAATAATAGTTAAATGTGAGAATATTTGTTTATCGGTGTGAAATAATGGCATGTTTATACTGAATTAATATCTATAAATCTCAATTAATCTTTATTTTAGATTAAAAATATTTTTTACTGTTAATTCGATCAGAAAATGATTGCTGTTTAGATTAAAACTTGAATTGTTTCGCACAATATTTTATCAGTTTTGTTTTAAGCGTCATCAAATTCATTGATCTGGTTTTAAATTAAATTAAAATTATTATAAGTAATTAGTATTTTTGAACATTTAAAATATATATAATATTGATTTAAACATGCTTCTTGCCGGATATCTCCGATGAAAAGTTCATACATAACTTAGAATAAATTAAAGACGCATATTTACAAGTAAATAAATTATGTATATTCAATAATATCTGACTGTAATGCTGTATAAAATGTATAAGTAGGCATATAAGTATTACCAAATATAGATACATTTATGAATTCCTTAGCACGCGATCGGCGGGACGTCCGTCGGTTAAAAACGCGTTACCTTCTCATAAAACTCACATAAGCAGGTGCCTATAGGTACCAACTACAGATAAACATGATATTTTCAAAGGCCGAGAAAGAGATATAGACATACCTTCTTAGGTAGATGCATCTCTGAAATGTTATGTACACGGAATTACAAGAGGTAAGGGCGTGATTAAAAATATATTTTTGAAACTTAACCATTCTAAATAACAAGAAAAGACCTAATAATTATATGCAATAATTATGTATTACATCGTTATAAAAGATTCCCTTTCATTGAGTGATAAAAATCATTTAAAGTTTTCTTAATTAAAAATACATTATAACCTTTCTGTATAAACCATATTTCAGTCAGTTTTCATGTTCCTCACATCAATATTTCCTTTTCACGTATCCACTAAAGCAAAATCAACGTAACTTTGGGCTAGTAATATTGTTTTTTATTGGTTTAACATGGTTCGGTTTTATACTCACTATGATTTCTTTAAAAAACATAAATATCAATAGTATATTGTCTATTACTAATATATCGTTGTGTTGTCGTTATACTGTCTATCATAGTTATTTTGATCTAAAATAAATAATTTATCACGTCTTGTGTATTGTGTGTCTATACAAAACATTTATTTATAATACGATAATAATATCTTCTTCTTCTTATACCATGTTCGCTCCCAACGTGGAGCATGTGGATCTATACAGTGTGAAGATATCCACTTCGTCAGTGGATAATATAAATCAACCCAATGTGAAGACATCTAACATGTTATTTTTCGCAAGAATTATTTGTCAGACTCAACCCAATGGGCATTCAGTCCTGCATTTTTAAATTATGAATAAACTGACGCATGTATTGATCAAGCCCGCATTCCCCGAATTGCTAGGCGCGCATGTTAATCTCTACGCTGCCGGGGCAGCTAATTTTATTCAAAGTAAAATATATATTAAGTTAAGTAAAATATTACTATTCAATTTAAATTTACTATATGATGTATAAATTTGTAAATATAATAATTTAAAAATTATTTCTGGATTGATATTACATACTACCATTGAGATGTCAAAGTTGGCTTAATAGGTTACTTCGATTCTATGATAATATCTGGTAGTCATATCAGGCATTAGGCTGCAAGAATATTATGTAAGTAATTAAATAAATAAAGTATACATTGCTTGATAAAAGTATATTTGTATTTCTACAGATGAGAAGATTTATAGTGTATGATGATATTCACATCTCGTGAGTCGTCTCACATATCGTTGTTTTGTTATATCCCGGCAAAGCAGCCAATCCGCGATCGAGAACTGCCGCCTCGCATCCAGCGCAGTGTTCGTGGAATAAAAAAAGAGAACAAACCGTAAGATGAGCTCAACAATGATCATCTCAAATAACGCCCATCTTCTGAATTACCCGAGTAGTCTTACAGTACCGCGATCGATTCGTCGCCGAAAATTTTACTCATTGAATCATAAAATATATTACAGTATATACATAATAATTATCGTAAATATATAATTAACAAGACCTTTTTACTTCTCTCTTCCGTTTTCTCTATTCTATTGAATTACGCGTTGTTGACTTAAAAACTACCTCGATTATATATGTACATATGTATATTATAAATTATTTTATTGATTATATGGGACAAAGTTATTTTTAATTTAATACTATAGAAGTATATCAAGAAAATATTCTTC
>JAGVSQ010003731.1:0-20891 GCA_022683975.1 Rhyacophila evoluta
GCGCGCACAGCTGCACTTATGGCGATCGTCTACGTAGAGCGCACATGTGTGCTTAAGGCGATCTACGGGTTAAATCACAAACTCATCTAAGAAATCATTAATAAGTTAATTTCAGTTAATTGTATCATTCGCACCTACTAAAACTTAGTTCACAATGATTGATTTGTTATAGTCGATGGACCCAATGGAGTCCGCTTCAATTCGTCTCTGGCCTCTCTCAGTGAGTCGCCACTGCCTAGTGGATCAGGAACATGCTTTCCAGTTGATAGAGCTGCTCAAGGAATTAACCCCAACAAGGCAGTGTTTACCATAGACTCGAAGACATCCCAGGTAAAAATATGATAATAGACCAAAAATAAAGTAGTAGAAAAAAAATATGTATTATATTAATATATGATGTGTTTTCCAGATTCTCATAGTAAATAATAGGGCCTGTTCTCTGTTGGGGTATACTTCAACTGAGCTGTGTGCTCTGCGATTAGAACAGTTACTGCGAGCTCGTCCACCTGGTGGAGTCCCGGCAGCGGCTTTACAAGAAGGCACCATTAACACTGATGATGGAACTCTTGTTTTAATGAGCGGAAAGGTATATATTATTTTGACTATTTGTAAATGACGGGTGACTCAAAATAATGCATTTTCTAAAGGAGTTACGCTGTTGTATTGAAATTATTAGAATGGAATTTACCAGTTGTGTTTTATTTCTATTATTTTTGTATTGTGAACTATTGTTTAAATTTAGGTGGTGGAAATGATAACAGGAAGTGGCGGTATAACTGTTGTATCTCTTTGGATCAGACAACTCGAACCTGATGGACCTTGCTTAGCCGTGGCTGAACCTGTGCATATTAAACAAGCTATTGTAAGATTTTTTTTACTTGTACTCACAAAGTATTATATAATATAAAGAACTCAAATATTTTTAAAATAAGCTGATGTATTAGAAAAGATTTCCAGACAGATATCTTAAAAAAGGTCTTGTAAGGATAGAAATATTATTTGATAAAGGAACTAATTTGATATACATAATTTAAATTTAACTTAGGCAATTTGTTATCATTGTAAATTATTTCAGGAATATAGTTAAGTATGTAGCAAAATTCTATTACAAACAATGTAAGCATGGTATTAGCCAATTTTCGCAAGTTACTTTTCTATACAAATATATTTTTTTCCAGATATATGTTGATGGTGAAACCGGTGTGACCACAGGCTGTGACTCGGAAGAAGCTGCATTAATTTTTCAGTGTGATGACACTGACCGACTGATTGGATTACACATATCATCCCTTGTGCCCTCTATTCATATGCCTGGCAAAGATACTTCTGAAATATTGAAGCACATTGCGAAACAAAAAGCAACGGGTACATTTTGACATCTTGTTATCTAGTTAAGCTGCCTTCTTGTGCCATATCTGCTTCCTATATGGAGCGTATGGCTGCCACGTGGCGCCTCTAGGAATCTGTCACCTGCCAGCCGTCTTACATCCTCTCAGGTCATACCAGCATCCTTTATTTCCGCCGAGTGCATCCTATGGATCGTACTCGCCAGTCGGAAGAATATACAAACTGGGTTCATGTCTGATTCAGTTAGCTACCTACCTAAGGCATACCTTCACATTCAATATAGAAGAATCATGGGTGACTTTGACTACCTGTAAAATCCTATTAAATCCATTAGATTACAATTCAGTGTAGTTGATTTACAGATTACAACTATGCTGATGGAATATAAGTCATCTCTAAAAATATGGTAACGGATAATTAAAATTTTTGACTGATGGTGCTTGATGGAAATTGATTTTAAATTCTAAATTATTTAAAACTGATAAACTTCCATATGTGAGATCACTGTTAGCGACTCAGGTTTCGCCTTTCGGCATCTTCAGTTTTAAATAATTTAGAAGATAATGGATAACTTCATATTACACTGGATAAATTGAATATCACCCATAAAACAAAATGATTTTACAATACTGTAGTAGAAGTAGAGACTAAATTTATTGAAGTCAATAATAATTATAGTTTAATACTATATACTATGCAGATTTATTAATTTAGCTAAGGTTCATCTCTAAAATTATAATGTTGAATTTTTTAGGTAGGACATTTGATGGGACTACATTTCCACTCTGTTTGTGGATTCGGCACCATGAAACAAGTGACAAAAGTCATACAGAAGACAAAGATCATCCGCCCAAAAAATTGTATGACATTACAGTACGGGTAAGAGAACATCATTTTATCCATAGTTTATGGTCTAATTTGAAATACATTTATACCCTTTTTCTTGACATAATTACTTACTAACTTTGGTCAAAATACAGTTTATTTTCCATTATTTTATTCATCGAACTGTGAGAGAAATATTTTTTTATCCACACTCATAAATTACATATTTTAAATTATTATCAATCCATTTCCATTAAAAATACAATGTGTCTTTAGAAATAATAATTTAGTTTATGTGGGGAGTGATGAAATGATTTACATGTATACATTGAAAACATCTTAAAACAGTTATTACTTAAATTTTCAACTTTAAAATTGAAACTTTTATTGCTAGAAGGGATTGCAAAAAGTGAGCTTCCTCTCTGAAAAATATTTATGATTGATCAGGCGTCTGGCGAATGGATGATCTAAATCTAGCAATACAAGAATGGAATTTCATAGAACGAAATATAGCAGTGTATGGTAATATTGACAATGTGTTTCAGGTATATCACAATGTGAGCGGTTTGTTGGTAGTGGATGAAGCAGGATCAATATCCGCGTGCAATCATCATTTCACAACATTAACATTTGGAAAGGCTCGTGTCGAGGTTGTTGGTCGTCCAATTTCCTCCATAATTACAGACTTTTGCCATGAATCAAAACTTGTGCATCCTTCAGCTCCACGTAGTAGAAATATGAGTCTGTCTCCTGTTCATAATCATCAATCGGGTGAGAGTCACAGCATGTGTATATATTTATATTTTATTTGTTAACTAACATAGTTAACTTTAATTTTAATTCAAAATTCTCTGTGTGCTTATTTGTAATTGCTGGTTTTAATCCTGTAACTAGAATACATTGGAATACGCATGAAAACCTAGCAGCTGTGAGAATTGAACCTACAATCTCCGGCTCTGAAGTAAATGCTAACCTTTAGCTACCGAGGAAACTATAAAATATATAACCAAGATTTATTTTTAGATTCTGACACAGATCCTATCGAAGAATGCGGTAGTAGAAAATCACCGACTAGCCAAAGTATCCAGAACTCTTTAGTGTCGCAAGTGACCAGAGACGTGACCAAATCTTCAAGCTGCCTCAACGTAGACAAAACTCACACACCGACACCCACCCAAGATATGGTCTCCAGCATCAGCAACACAGAACACCGGATGGACGCCGACCTCTCACTTATCCCCGATGTCATTTCGGGAGTATCAAACATGTCCATGGATGATGACTATTATAACTCTAGCATATCTAAGTCCAGGTCTGAGAATATTCTCGGCAGTGAAAACCGAGAGAACAATTTAAACCTGGCAAATAAGCACACAGACACAAAGTCTTCTGAAAAATCAGACTCTGTTTATTTTACATCAAGAAAATCAGTAGATTACAGCGTTAATGGAGGACATCGCACAAGGGCTTCAAATGATTCCAATTCAAAGTTAAATTTTGACAGTGGCAAGTGCTCCAAGATCGGTTCCGTGAAGTCTGTCGTTTCCCTGCTCGATAGAAGCAATATGTCTCTAGATCTATGTGATTCGAATGAGACTAGTGCTGATTTTTTGACTCCCATTAATGAGATGCCCCTGTCGGGAGTATGTGACAACTTTGCTGATGAAGGCGATTTGATTTCAGAGAAATGTGTTGCGTCACGAGGTAAAGAGAGATACCAAACGGAAACAAGGAACTCTGATTCTCTGACCGACAGTCCAAATAAACCTAGTGACCGTAAGATATATTTTCCTACTACCTACATCTTTTCATCTCTCAAATTTATTTTGTGTAATTTTTTTTATGTGAAAATCCAAACAAATACAAGTTGGACCATTACTTAATTTGTATAAGATAATCAACGAATAATAAGCGTATATCTCAAATATTGTCTTCATAAATCTCATCTGTAGCAATCATTTCAGGAGAATGGGCATGTGTAACCCCACAAGCCGTTCGCAATCACATAATGACTTCCACTCCATCAGTGATGCGACAAACAGCCCCTCGACTTCCGACTGCTCCTTCACACCCTCTTCACCCGCTACATCATCAGGCACACAAAGATGCCACATATAAAGGTGTCGTTATTCACAGAGATGGAACAGAACTAAGTAAGCTAAAAAATCTATTGCCGTAACTATGCATTCTTTAATCACATCAGATTTGATACTAATATCATGCATATTGTTCCAGGTGTAATATATACAGTGTCAGCTGTAAGTCTTCGTGGTGGCGGAAGTGTTCTTTGTGTATGGGTCGGAGTATCTGGTCCAGAAACATCCATTTTACACGCTTCGTCAATCAATTCAACAGCAGAAAATTCAATATCTATTGTAAGTTTATTTCAATAGTTCCATAGATCCATATGATATTCTTTAGTTATAATTACTAACAGTTAACTGTATTTATTTATAGGTCCATAAACAAGGAAGTCATAATGTCAGCAGACCTCTATCGATATCATTGGTCAGTCAATGTGGAGAAGAGCAAACCTCCGGTGACTACAACAAAAATTATGTCACACTCAAACAAATAGGTAATAAATAATAATACATGTAAACATTTTTACTCAATCATACCCATGTTTGCTTTGTTGTGTTATAAGTTATAATATCCATTTGTTACGTTTTAAGGGAAAGGTGCATATGGATGCGTAAAGATGGCATATCGCAGATCCGATCGGCTGTTAGTAATAGCAAAGTTTATTTTTAAAGAAAAAGTTAACCAACAGTTTTGGGTTGACGGAAATGAGAAGAACGGAAAGAAAGTGCCTCTGGAAGTCAGCCTTTTACAGACACTAAAGCACCCCAATATTGTAAGTAGCGCCTATATTTTATAAATTGAAAAATGATTTTTTGGTCCTCCTGAAAAATTTAACAAACATGATACGTGTTGTCAACTTATAGCTATCGATATTCTGGTTAATTAGGATAATATTCTTTAAAAAACTACTAAATAAATACAACCTAGTCACACTCACCGTTCACCAAAAAAAAATTAAATCTAAAGTGCGAGTGTATTAAGAAATCCGAGAAGTAACTAATGGAAATTTCTATAAATCTCACGATACATTTACCGACTACCACTACTATTCTAATAAAACAATGGAAGCTCACAAAGGAACGACAGCCCTAGTTAAAAGATATTCAAACTGACAAAAATATATCTTACACAGTAGTTCACTTCATACTTCATAGAAAATAATAGATATTGTTGATACTAATGATTAATATTGTCGTATAATATCTAGAAAGGTAAATCTTTCATATTATATTTTAGGTTACTGTTTTGGATGTATATGAAAATGAAAAATACTTCCAAATGATAATGGAAAAGCACGGGTCGGGAATGGATCTCTTTGAATTCATCGAGCGTTGGCCGAAATTAGATGAGCCGTTGACTTCATACATATTCAGACAAATTGGACAAGCTGTAGAGTATTTGCATTCCTTGTCCATCTTACACAGGGATATAAAAGACGAAAATGTGATTATTGACAACAAGTTTCAAGTGAAACTAATTGATTTTGGTTCGGCCACCTTCAGACACGATAATGTTCTCTTCTCCACGTTCTATGGAACTACAGAGTACTGTAGTCCAGAAGTTTTGAAAGGAAATAAGTGAGTATTTCACCGCTATTGAATTTGATTATATTTTTAGTTTCAGATAACTTTTGCTCTAACAATGCATGCAAACGATGCCTCTATCAATTAAAGGCTTTATTGAATAAAAATAGAATACATTGCATGCAATTTAAATTAGTAAAGTTTACAGTATATCATTACTATATACCAAGTAGGGAAATTATGTATCAACAAAATTACAAATAAATTATGCATCAAACTTAAGTTAATATTAAAAGAAATATACATTGGTAATAGTATTAATTAGTTTTAGTACAATTTAATTTTGTTGTATAATTATCATTTAAATATTAGGTTATTAAATATATTTCTGTGTTTCAGATATGCGGGACCAGAGCTTGAAATGTGGTCTATGGGAATTACTCTTTATATATTGATATTTTTTGAAAACCCCTTCATGGACATCGAAGATACGATGCGAGCTCGTGTTGAGCTGCCTCAAAATATATCAAGTGGTCAGTCATTCATATGATAAACTTTCAAAATTATTATCTGTCATTATTTATAGTTTTCATATTTTTTAAATCTTTACAGATTTGGAAAACTTGCTGAGGTCAATGCTCTGCAAGAACCCTGAGGAAAGATGCACTATCTCTCAGCTAATGGCTCATCCCTGGTTGAATCAGAATGTGCAAATATCAAAATATAACTTTTCCGATGTTATTGAATGTGGTAAGTTACTGTGTATGAAATATAGCATTACAAATCACGCCAGTAATTTTGTGTCACAGATAAATAGGCATGTTAAAACTGTCAATAGTCTGCAAAAAGATGTGTGGAAAAAATAGCTGCAATTACTTGATTTATCATTATCTACTTTAAGTCAAACCGACAAAATTATCTTTATAGTAACCTAAAGACTAGCCGTATATAGGATAGGTTATGTTACAACATCATTGCAACAGAATTGTGGGTGATTTACTTTAAAATAATCTATAAGATTTTATACCACCTATGGTATAATAATGTATCTAATTTTACTAATTAATTCAGAGGGTCAAGAGGCAGCTCCGGAGGTGTACTATTCTGGGTGGGGCTGTTCAGGATCTCCACTTTCAGCGGAAGAGGATGCACCTTCTCTGACTTCACGCTCGGCTACAACCAGTCACACCGACCCCCCTGCACAAGCCTTGCTTCTCACACATGACACCAAAACAGGTAATATATTCTATATTACTTTGGAAGTCAAACTTATCATCTATCATAAATATTCCGTATATTGTCTTTTTTAAAAAGCAGCTTAATGTGTCATTATTCATTTTCACAAATCAAACTACTTTTAAAGATCTTATAATAATGTCTTTATAATTCACTGTTAATTGAAGGTATACCTCTTCCACATGACGGCATAGGTAGAGATGGTGAAAGGCAGAGGCATCGACAAACTTCCAAAGAACTATCTACAGAGAGTAAGAAGAGACGATCACACGGGCAAGGAAACGCCGTCTCAGCTGAGAGGGAAGCTCAATCAGATAACTATAGCCTACGGTCATCGGCAGAAGTGAGTTGGATATTTAAATCTATCGATAACAATTTATATCGGCTGTTTTTTATATTCGGGTTATTTTATTAATTATTACAGACAATACATAGTATTGCAAATAACCATTGCGACCATAGTGCTTTCTATTCGATAGCATATAGGTTAGTATAAAACACTTTCAATATTGTGTTCGACCTATATAACTACCTATCTACCGAAACCACATTTTCTGAAAATAATTTAGAACGCTTACTATTCCAACCAATCTCAATAATTTCCTTATCAATCCGGGCAAGAGTGAAAAAAATTCAAATATGCCTGAAGCCATTTTTTTTGGTTTCTTTTGCTTTCATGATTTTATTTGAATAAAAATAATATTCTAGTATGTGCAATACAAGTATTTTGATTTGACAGATTTTGGACATATCTAAACCGAAGTCTGACATGGCAATGAATGACGTGAGTTCAGACGCAACAGGCCGCTCAGCTTGCGAATTCGAGTGTGATCTGGATGACCAGTACGGTTGCGATAGCTGGGACGAATGTGACCAGGAAAGCCTCTCTTAATTACCTCACCTGTGATACTTTACCTCCTCTATTATTATTTTCATTCTTATCTTCTTTACAACGTTGCATTTTAGGTTAAGTGTTTGCTTTAGCTTGTATTTGACATAACATGTACTTCCAAAAGCTATAACATTTGAATGTTTACTATTTTATCATCATTCAAGAAGTGCCGGTAACAGATTGAATTCATATACCTAAATGTGCAGTGCCTATTTCACAGACAACTCAAACGTGGATATGACGCTCTCTCTCTCTTACAACTAAATAGTATCACATTCTTTGAATGAATGTGAATGAAATAAATCTACAATTCAATGTTAGATGCCAAAATTTTCAATGAATTCATTGTTTGTCACCCAGAAATGCAGCATAAAAAACCAGCTGAATGACAAAACTCATGTTGAAAATAAAGATTTAAATGGTTATGAACACACTACACAGATAGTTCATTTTAACCAATCATACTTAAATCACATTATTTGATTGTTATTGAATTAGATCCTGCACAGCTATAATAATTGGCAGTTTGAAAAAAATCTATTTCCTTTACTAGTCTAATTCTCATTTTAACAGGCCTAGGTAATTCAAAAGAAATATGGATGTGTTAATAATTGTATAAAACCATCGATTGCCATCAAAAAAGATAATTTTTTTCTCATGGCCTATTGAGACATTTTAGGCAGAAACTGACTGACCAATTCATCAGTCATTTTACTATATGACAAGACTGTATGTGTAGAGCTTTTCGATGTCTCCATACTACTATACATAACTAACGCCTGTAAGTTAAGATTGTTGGCGATCAAGTAAATATATCTATGTCGACTTATTGATGAACATGTCATTTTTATTTCTATGTATGTAGAAGAGATATATATCATATATGTATAGAGATATATTTTTACCTCTACACTCGGTGATAATTTTTAGTTTTTAAGACATTTGACATGTTATGTTACAGAAATAACACTGTATACTTAATTCCACACAGCTTACTCGGCTTGTATTTTTACGTGCAATACTAATAATGTTACAGTGTAATGTGTTGAATAAATTTGAATAATTATTTGATTTTACAAATTGCATGACTGGATGCAGATAAAATTATATTTTTATTCCTCTATCAAACTAGAAATGTAACTAACTTCAGTAATGTATATTTGTGATTTTCCCATTTATCAAAGCGATGAGATTATTATTATTGAGAATAAATAAACATTTTCATTTATATGATTAATTTTTTAATATGAGAATAATTTCAGAAAATTCACCATTTATTTTATTTATATGTAACAAAAAGCCAAATATTAATTTAATACTACTTATAATTCTGAAATATATGCATTATTATAGATCTACGTAGTCTATTGAACACTCTTTACAATCATTAAGAATATTAAAAATATGATTTAGTGTCCTTTATGTGATGGACAGTGTAGTTATTGTGTGAGGATATAAAACTCCTTTTTGATAAAAATTGAATCCATCCATCGAAAAAATTGCTTTACCAGCAACAACTATGGTTGACATTAATGTTAATTATTATATGTATTAACTGATTGCGTGTTAAGATTTCCAAAAATATGGCAACATTGCCTTGATGAATTTTGTATTGTTAAAATAATTTATCTCTTTCCTCCTAAAATTTTTAAATCTGATCACTTTTTATCTTTTACTTACCTAGGTAAAAACTTGTCTTTGATTAATTAACATATTAATAACAAATGTGTAAAATTTTGTACATATGGCTTTAAAATGGCATACTATTATTGATGTTTCAGTTAGTACTCTTATTAGATATTTGTCAGTGATATTTATGTGACCATTCATCTTATAGCAATGTTTTTTGCTAGTCTAAAATTTTTGCATTTTCCATTATGCTTAGTGTTGCCCATGTATTCATGCTGGCTCGGATGTTATTATTCATCACTGTAAAATGTACGAAACCAATAATTTTGTGTTCTCTAGTAAAAACCCGTGTTGATACTTAAGCTTATTTTGATATGACCAATAAGATCTAAATAAAGATTTATCTACTACATGGTCAAGTAGTAATAAATTGAATCCTAAAAATTATAACTAAAAAATGAGATTGCAATCTCTTCTAGAATTTCAAATATCTTTGGTTCCCAGCATTAAATAGATTCACCATTGGCTGCGGATTAATTCAAAGTCATCAAAATGATTGTGTACTTCAACTAAACATACTGGAATCATTCATAAATTTTATTCTTTATGTAAATTGTAGGAAGATTAATTTTTCAGTATTCTATAACATACTATGCGAAAACATTTTGGTGTTAATAAGAATATGTTTACACAGATTGTATCAGACCAAACTAAACTAGGTAATAATTTCTGGAATCATTATTACATTCTTTAATTATAATAGTTTAATTTATTTTTAAAAATGCCTAATTCGTAGATAGACAAAAAACGTCACTTTTACCCAACACATTTCTGTAGAGAAAATTGCCTGCATTTGTTTAAAATAAATTTGACACATAAAATCAAAATTTTTACCATTTGGATAAAGCACTTGTAGTAAAACAATATTTTTTAATACCGTGCACCAGCCAAAGAAGCCTTTTTTATCAATTAGTGCTATTTCAGTGTGCTTCTGAAAGAAAAGTGCAGTTTTAACTAATATTTTAGATTTTGTCTTTCACATTATATTTTGTGGTTTTTGATAAACAATGAGAAATTTGTTCATGAAGACAAAGAAATATTTTATTTGGGCATGCGTAAAGAATATCCTACAAAGGATAAGCCATTGTAAATTGACGACAGCACGAGGAGTTTGGAAAAATTATTACGCAATGGCACTGTGCTTTAAAAATGTCAGTATTAGAAGAATCAATATTTGTTGCAAACAGGGTGTTAGGCAAATTATTAGGCCGAGGATAGAGTAGCATTCCCTCGATGTGGACTTTAGTGCCTTAAAGCCATTTTATGTAAATTAATAAAATACACATTTCAAATAAAATATTGTTAGAAAAAGAATGTGTTTGTTTTATTTATATCGATATCTATAACTGTCCACAACACTCGTGAAGCTGGAAGCAGTAAGTATTTGTACAATACCTTAGATAAATTCAAGACTAAATAAAAGTCAAAACTAAGAAGTATTTATGCATGCATCAACAAAGAATTTAAATTCAACACATTTTTATATTGCAACAAAACACAATATTCCACGAACAAGTCACAACACTCATATCGTAAATAATGATTTTCAATAAATCAATAAAGAGATTTATTTCACATGTTGGCAATGAGCAATACTTTTTACAAATCAAGTATTTGTATGGTGATTCATTACATTTTTAAATGAACAGAAAACTAAACCATTTAGTTTCCAATTTGAATAATTTCAGTGCAAGTGCAAAAAAGATTGATATATTGAAATTATGGGAAACGCTTTTGGCAAAGTCTGAATTCCCAGGTGGAGATAACGCTGAGTGATAAAAATGTATAATAAACAATGTCTACATTTGACTGACAAATTGGGTTCTTATGAATACCAAAATTTGTATTTTTCAGTCTCATTTTCAGTTACATTCGTTGTAAAATTAAACATATACCACAGTTGTCCAAAAACTTAGCTATATTGTCTACATACATTGAATAACTGTACAAAAAAATCACAGGTAATCATCTCTAGTAATAAAGGAGTGACTAGATACAGGATAAAACAAAACAGAATATATAACACAGAACTTCACTTGAGATCTATTTGATCAAAAAAAATTGTATAAAACGATTATAGTTGCACAAACAAGTCTGTTATGTTTTAGCAGATTAATAAATATACGCAAGTTAGAAAGTGGTGGCATCCATTGAGGTGTTTCCATTAAAACAGTTTTCAGGTTCACCCAAAGTTGTCACAGGCGGTGGATGGGGGACAGTTTGAACGGTGGTACCTTGGTATTTATTATGGCACTTAACATGCCTGTTGAGGGCACTCTTTTGTATGAAGGCCTGAGTGCAAAGATGACATTTATTGGGCTTTTCACCAGTATGAATCATACGATGATTTCTCAAGTCTTTTCCCGCCATAAACTTCCTCTTACAAAATTCACACTGAAAAGGACGTTCGCCTGTGTGCGTTCTTCTATGAACCGCGATGAAAGATTGTGTTTTGAATGTCTTCCCACATATATCACAGGCAAATGGCTTAGCACCCGAATGAGAAAGGAGATGCTTTGCTTGTTCCTGCTTCGAACAAAACCTCAAATGGCATGCAGAGCAAGGGTAGTTTTTTATTCCTTCATGGCGGAGCATGTGCCGTTTCAGATCTCCTGTCTGAGTAAATCTTTTATCGCACCGATCGCATGCATGTGGCTTTTCACCAGTATGCCTCAACAAATGAATCTGTAACAATATAATTAGACGCATGATAATAATGACTTAATCACAAAATGAAATGATCAATAGAAATAGTATGTAATAGGAGCATTAAATATTAACAATTCTTATTTTCAGTTTAATTTTATGGAAGGCAAAAAAACCTGTGTCATAATTTCTTAATATTTATTACTATGATCACTATCTGAGTAATATTATTAATTATTTTTCATTAAGCAGTCATATTTTTTATTTACTATAATACTACATAAACCAGCTGCATACCTTCAAATTAGCATCTTGTACAAATTTGTCGCCACATATGTGGCACACATATTTTTTTACTCCCGAGTGAATACGTTCATGCACTTTCAGAGCACACTTGTGGGCAAATGTCTTATCGCACGTAGAGCACTTGTATTTTTTTTCTCCAGAATGTGTTATCATATGAACGCGGAGTGATTCCGAATTCTTCAATTTCTTTTTGCAAAGATCACAAGTCACACCTTCCACCTAAAAATACACAGAATAAATAAAAGGGGTTATTTAATTCACTGGAAAAAACATGTGAATCACAATCATTAACATAATATTATGTATATTATCCACAAACGTGTACAGCTAAATAAAGGTTATGATCATTTTTAGAAGTGTCTATAAGCTTTGCCCGTTTAACTGAATATTTGGAAAATATTTTTATTTTATAATGTACTAATCAATCAATACTCTCCACGTGATTGATTATAAGCTCAAAATTATTTAAGCATCAAGCACACTTACCATTATTCCAAAATGGCCTCTCATATGTGCTTCAAGTTTATGATATTTGAAAAATCTTTGATTACAAGAAGAGCATGTTAACTGGCTTTTCAATTTATCGTCAACTTCATTTGTATTGCATTTCCCCGAGAAAGTATCACTCAGAACAATTTCTTTCAATTTGATTTTTTTATGTATTTTGGAATGCTTTTCTAACCGACCAGATGATTTGAATGCCTTTGGGCAAACAATACATCTGAATATTTTCTTAGCAAATAAATGACTCGTTTTTTTCTTCACTTGTTTATCAAAGTCATCACTGTCGTCCAGGTTTAGCATTTCATATTGATTGCCATTAAGATATTTTGGACTTGTTACATCTATAATAAAAAATACCAATTTGAAAATGTTGAAAGTTCACTTAAATTATCATTGTTATATAATATTTGAAGTCAGACAATCAATAAGTTATCCATACCATTTGTGGCATCATCAACGCAGGACTCTTTGTCTTTCAAAGAAGAATCTGAATTATCTGACGAATTCAAAGTGCAATTATTGATTTTGAAGATCTCTTTTTCCTGTTTAATTGGTTTGTGAAAAGTCTGCACAAACCAAAATAAAAACAGCAAAATTAAATATTTGATTTGTAATTAATAATTGATTTTATCACTACAGGCTAAGCATATAGATATTCTATAATTCTAGAATGAAAAATTCTCACAGCTATGCCAGTGCTCCGCAACCTTTTGACTTCCACGGCACACTAACGTTTTCACCGAAATTTCACGACATACAGGTAAAAATATGCATATATTTTTATACCATATTCGCTCTCTGTGGAGCATAGCATATGGATATACATAGAGTGGAGATATATAAATCTCCACATTATAAATAGTTATTTTGAAAAATATTTTGTTTCACAAGAATTGACTGTCGGACAATTGCTCAACCCATTAGCCATCCAATCCTAAATTTTTTGGTAAATCCGGCAACTGCGAGAATCGAACCTCTCTAGCTCCATAAGCACGCACACTAATCTCTTGGCTACAGGGGAGGCAAAATTTTCTAATAATCTTACTCAAAAGTTCTATTTAAATTTTATCCATTTAATATCAATAAGCACAAATTATAGCAATGGTTATGTGAATAGAAAAATTTCGCTTAAATAAATCATAACTTTATATATTATACACAAAGTACACTTAACCTTATTCAGAAAACCTGAGCTTTTAATAATGGCATCTGATCGGCAACATAACTGTTTGAAGCTATAAAAGTGCTCTAGTAAGTCGCAGCAAGGTTGACAAAGCCACGCTGGTAATCCATCATATTCAGAAATCTACAAATAACATAAAAGTTGCGGTTTGAATTGTCAACTATGAAAATGACAATCTAAATCTAAAGAAACATCTGAATTTATACGTTATATACGCTAAATTTCACCTATTTACATTTGAAATGTGGTAGAAAAGATAAAGTGATTTAACTTTATATCATATCTTCTATAAACCAATAAAATTTGTGAAAAACATTACCTCCAGAGAGGTGCAATATGAAAATTGCTGACCGAAGTCACTTTGATATAAATTCTGTAATTGCGTCCCAAGATTTAAACAGGCACGACAAATAGTTTCTGACTTATTGTTCGGCAAATATTTTTTTGCTAGGATATCATCACTAAATGTATCCATTATGTTTATTTATTTACCAAACTATCTATGTAAACATAATCTCTTATTCGGCAGTCGACTTGACAGATTGTCAATGTTGCCAAGATGAAATATGCCAATTCTCAAAATAACATTAAAATATAGTCTATGACTCGAGTCAGTCAACAACAACTGTATTAACGCTATAGATACCCCCCCATAACGTTATGACGTTAAAGGGCACAGCTGGGTGTTTATAAAACCTTTCAATGAATAATACATTAACTATTTGTATGTACCAATTGAACAGAAAAGGGAGATTTTTAAAATCAATAATTTCACTTTGAATTCTTCTGATTAAGATTATTTTTTGAAAGACCTTCGTTATAACCAATTCCAAAGTTTTATGAGCAAAAGCTAATGTAATATTTACAGAATTCAAGCACGACATTATCAAAATTTCAATTAGCACCCACAAGCATTCGATAACTTTTAGAGTAGTACGTTTTTCAATAATCTAGTAACCAGAAGAGATATGAGTATTTAAATTTCATATGGTTTTTATAATAAAATAGTTTTTCTAAATCTTACTTTGTTTCTGAAAACATTCAATCGCGTTAACTGTTTGCTTTAGAATAAAAAATATTTTATGTGGTATTCATAATTTCAATATTTCGCAATTTTTTTTCATTGTTTCATCCTAAAATGGCAAGTAATAGTAATTTCTCAAATAATGTTGAATAATTAAGAAGTACAAAAATGGCCAACTTATAATAAAATTGCCAAAATCATTCAATAGAAAGTGGACTAGAAAATAAGGTAAAAATGCAAAAAAAAAATCTTTTGCTGATTTTTTTATTTAGACTGCATGCAAATCAGGGCTGCTAAAAATAGGGACTGCATGATTGCAGAAATAAAAGAAGCGCTACGCTGTTCAAATACATATATTTCTTTTGATTAAGACAACACAAAAATAACATTTAATGAAAGGCCCTGTATACCATAGAAATACAAACATTGATATTATTATTAATATATTAATAAATCTATGGTATCTGTTTTATTGTGAATCATCCGTAAAAACTACACTTATTCTTTTACAATTAAAATTTATTTACATAGATAAACTATATAAAGAATATTTTTCGATATGAATATTTCAGTATATCTATTTAATCTACCCATGAAATTTTATTTCCAGATGTACTAATTAACGTTTGCGATGAACATAGATTTACGAACTTATTTTTAACTGATATTACGGTGAATAATTGATTCAGACTCTATTTATCACGTTCTTAATAATACAAATCACAAATTATATTTTTAAAATCAAAACATGTTTTAGAAAAAAAAAAATCTTTTAGAAATTTTCACAATGTTAAATCACGCAGCTGTTTCAATAATGGATTTATTACTATCGTCTTGCTCATTATTTGTGGCCAAAAATTTTCGATGTCCTTTCATGTGCGTATTGAGAGCACTCTTTTGAATGAATGCCTGACTACATATTTTACATTTATTTGGTTTTTCTCCAGTATGAATCATTCGATGGTGTCTTAAATCTGCTCGTGCCATGAACTTATTCAGACAGATATCACACTCATAGGGCCGCTCTCCCGTATGTGTCCTTTTGTGTATTACAATAAAACTTTTAGATTTGAACCCTTTCCCACAAATATCGCAGGAATATCTTTTAACATCGGTATGTGTTGGCAAATGAGAGGTGAGTAGTTTCTTAGAAAAGAAGGTTTGTGGGCATAGTCGGCAAGAGAATTTTTTGATACCCTCATGCCGCACAAGATGCTCTCTGAGATCTCTGGGCTGTGCAAATCTTTTGTCACATCGATCGCAGGCGTGTGGCTTTTCACCAGTATGTCGCAGTAAATGTACCTAAAACATCAGAATAATAAATACTTGATTGCTTTCTCTCTCATAAACACTTTCAACAAGTAAATATTAGACTTTTATCATAAATATTAACACAAGATACAAAATTAAAATAAAATTCAATTGATAATACATTATTGCCATTTTAATACTTACTAACTATTATCAAAACAAAGTAAGTATACCTTAAGACCACCAATTTGCACAAAACTCTTTCCACAAAACTGGCAGATAAATTTTGAGGCATCTGTGTGAATTCGTTCATGGATAACTAACGCTCCTTTTCGAGACAGACTTTTGTCGCAGTGGGAGCATTTGAACTGGTTTCCTTTCAGGTGATTACTCATATGAACATCGAAAGAATGCTTACTCTTCAGAACCTTTTCACAAATTTTACAAGAGAATATTCTTTCCTAAAACAGACATGCAACAACATTGTTTATATTTTTCTTTTTTAACATTTATTTATTTTTTAGATCAATGAGGTTAACTATTTTCAATTATTCTTTAGATGGAAATAAAACAAAAATACATAATATTTGTCTAATTATATTTTTCGTTCCTTCATCTACCGTAATATAATCTTCGCAAGGCTGTGTTGATAGTGAATGCAACTAAACACCAAATGAAATGCGGAAACAGTAAATATGATTTTTACGTACAGGCAATCCTGAGTGTTCATGCATGTGCTCATCTAGAGTTTCTTGTTTTAAAAAATATCTATTGCATCGAGGACATTTGATTCTTGCAATTTTTTTTTCTGTTTCATGGACATTCAAAGTGCTTTCATTTTTTTCATCGCATTTATCTAGCTTCTCAGATTTTGGCGTTATTGTTTTAATTCTTTTGCTCTTTTTAACTTTCTGGTATCTACTGAGAACTTTTTTCTTAGAGGTTTTCTTAACAATCTTCTTTTCTATAGGTTGCAGACTATTATTTGCTTCTGATTCTATATGAATGACAAAATAATATTTCAGCAACTAATTCTGTTACAGCATATAAATCAATTGATAGTTTTAACAAAAGTATTATAGGCCTGATATTGTCCTAAGAATATTATTAGGACAATATTAAGCCTAATAACACTAGATCATAATCTGATGGCTCTATCTCAAATCTACAGGATATAAAAAAACTTATATTTGGTTAAAATATTAATAACTATATGAGGGGGGTATTTCCAAAGTGAACATAAATTTTAACATAGTGGAAAAAAATCAGATTTGGTTTTTTATATTAGGAGGATAGGACAAAGTCAGAGTCGGAGTCAGTAAATTTTAAACTGAATCCACAGTCATGATTTATTATACATTATAGTATGTCAAGAGTGCTTATATCAATTAGGCTTTATGAATTATTTTTATCGGAATTTTGATTTCATACGTCAAATATAAAAAAAAATATTCTTATTGAAAAGAAATTTTCTTATCATTCTTACACGCATTTCTTGCCAAAGTTCAGTGACACAAAATGGTTACAATCCCTTAATTGGAGAACAATTATGTAAGGAACTTAGAGAAACTAATATAATTTTGCCATCTTACCATCTTTCTCACCACCGGTATAATCTGAGTCTCTTGAATACACATTTGAGTCAAAGTCATATAAATCCTCAAAGTCTTCTTTTTTAATCTCTTTCAGGCGAGTCTAGATTATATTAAAGGCAACTTCATTATTGAGAACAAGGAATTCATCAAAAAATTGATATTATTAAAGAACGGTTATATACCTCATTTTTCAAACAGATCTTATCACGAAGAAGTCTTTCTGAATGTACACACAGTTGTTTGAATTTGTAGAATTGGTCTATCAAATTTGAGCACTTTTGACAGAGCTGCATAGGTAAACCATCATATTCAGAAACCTGCAAACAAGATTTATCAAATATTAACCAGTTTCGTAGTGTAGAATATAAATTTGTAGAATATCAATTACATATTGGTACATTACCATGATTGACGTGCAGTCTGAGAAATGTACAATATTTAGTTCTTGCATTTGGCCATTGAGTGATAGACAAGCCCGGCACATCAATTCTATGGTTTTTGGTAAAAAACACTCATCAGGAAATGTTTCTTGTTTGAATTCATCCATTTTAGATACCCTTATCCCTATGTTGAATACAACACTATACAATTATTGTGTTTTCAATAAAATGTACACAGAAAAATGACAGCAGAGCCATCCGTCAGTTGTCACAACACACCACGGACAATAAATTTATACAATTTCTCTGCTCCACTCTACTGTTATATTTTTATCTATGAGCACAAACTAACAAAATAGCCTCGATAATAAGATTGTTATGGATGAAAAATAAGAAAATATTCGTAAGCATCGTATTTGACTATTTTAAAATTATCATATAGAACATATCGTCTGTCTACATTATTAACCAGTTAAATTAAATTGCACATTCAGTTTCATTTCAGTTTTGCCTTAAATCAATCTATTTGATAACGTATCGTAGGTGTGCTGTTCAAAGCGGATTCAAGCGATTATACACGTATATCAGATGTCATAGTAAAGTTTGACCATGCCGCATGTGATAAATAGTACTGATGACAATAGTTTCCAGATAAGTTGTTTGTGACATTGCTTTCTACCCCTAATTGTTCTTGGTACGCATAATATAATATATGTTTTGTGTTGGTGTATAAAATTAATATACATGAAATAACAATATTTTAAGCTTTGAATGGTGGGCAACAGGGCAACTAATTTTCCACTGCCCCCCCCAATGACGTTCGCTGTCAGATCTTGTACTCTGCTTTCAATTTTGGCTTGTCATCACTTACAAAGACTTTCTGCCAAGAGAAACTTTGTTAGAATTGTATCTTGGCATAGTAAAATTAATTCTTGCCCTCAAAAGTCTGTAAGTATGTTTTCCAACGTTATCATAACCTCAATATTCGTCGCAAATGTACTAGCGATTGCCTGCACAGAAATGCCATTTAAATGCGGTGTTACCGTTTGGGTAATGTACTTATTGCCACTAATAGACTTTATTATTATAAATCATACAGCTAGCAATACCTTAGAATCAATCAAGTCTTAATTGCTTAATCACACATAAAACAACACATACCTACTTTTTATGTTTTGTAGATGTAGGCTATTTCAAATATGTACATTCATTAATGATTTCTAATCCAGATTAAATTGCTTTCATAAATGGTGGCTTTGTATAATCATTGAGGGTGTAAACTAGTCGGTAATATGGTTAACTATTAGTGTACATACTATATTAGGTTTTTATTATATTAAATATCCAATATTTAGATCGTTATCAAATTGAGCAAGAATTTTTAATTTCAAAATATGTGTATTATTTTAGTTCTTAACACAAATTTTACCACAGAGTGTCTATTCTCAAAGTATTGCCAAAATGTCATTTGATTACCCTATTGCTCGGAGAGACGACACATTTTTTGAAGAGTACCATGGCACGAAGGTAAAACATTTTTTTATTATATTGAATATTGATAAATTGGTAAATTCAAATCGTAACATCAGCCACTCTTAAATATTTTTAAAAACTTAGGTCATAAGCAATGGTTGTATGTTGAGGGTAATGTCTCCCGGTTATATCTTGTTTCTGGGAAACAGGAAATTTAATATTACATTCCCGGGTTTTCCAGGAGTATTGTTGTAGAGAGTAACTAACATGAGATGAGCAAACAAAAATGCGATATTTTCTCAAGTTTTTCAGGGGACTTCGATCAAAAAAATCCCAGGAAATGGGAATTTAAAAACACAGGCATTCTCAGGAAAAATCCACTAGTAGTATAATTAGTTTACAGATCTATTAGTGAATAATAATTTTTCAATCCTCAGTAGAAGACATTAAACACATTAATTATTTGTACGTTTCAATTTCATTCAGGACTCAACCTGAAAATGTTTCAGATTTCCAATATAGTTACGTGTTTGACTACTTTAATAAAAATATAATAATATAAGCATAAATTTGTTTCATAAAAAGTATATATTTTTATAAACATTCATAAATTACAATAATATGAATAATTGAAATAAACTTTTTTAATTGCAAACGCATATCTTTTCAAACATGTAAATACTAAAATAAAAAAAAGAGTTATTTTTTTACTAATCTTCCTCCTTTTCCGCCATATCCGCTCCCTAATTTGAGTATATGGCTGTCACATGGCGCCTCCAGAAATCTCTGTGACCCGCTAGTCATTTTATATGAAGAGTGGCTATCAAATACATTTAAACGGCTTTATCTAAAAATAGTGTTGTGCATCAGGTGGTAAATTATTAAATTCTAAATTATTTAAAACTGGTAAACTTCCATATGTGAGATCACTG
>JAGVSQ010003732.1:8472-20888 GCA_022683975.1 Rhyacophila evoluta
TTATTTAATTCTTTTCCAAGTGTTATATTTCACTGCACAAAGCTGTAGGCTCCTTGACACTCTTATTAATTCACCATACTTTTAATAAATACCATCGCTTCGTGTTGTTCTATGACATCTTTGTTGTGTTAAAATTTCCAAATATTATGTTATAAATGATTATATTTTTACATTTATGTACTGTAATTTAGGTAAAAGATGTAGCCCTAAAAATAAAGTGTCGTCAGAAACTTAAACGAATGATTGCGAATTTCAAGGGCTATTACCTTTTTCCTAAATACTGTCAATTTTCTCTTTTAATAAATAATTTAGACAATATTTGTTTTATGTTTTATTGGATTAATGGAAACGATACTCACCGTACTATTATAATTTAAGATAGTAATATCATAGAATCTTATACTGGCCATAGACAAACCAAACTATAACCTCAATGTTTTTTGTAGAATTCCCACTAATGATTCCAGCTTTTGAATGAGATTCTATAAAACACATTGTGGTTGGTGTGGTGTGGCTTGTTTGTGGTCAACATTACTTATATTTTTGTAGAATTTATGATTCTATTGTATTATGATTAGCAATGAATATTTCTATAATCTATAACTACAACATTTTCTTCCATAGCGTTTCAATGTGTTGTATACAGGTATTCATGTATGACCAATAGTAAGATTGTTTTAACTCTTATAGAAATAGTGTATTAAGTAACATAATACTATGATGTAATTAATTACTAAGCTAAATTGCATGAAACGGTTCAGCCCCTAGTAAGCAGTGAACGAAGCTATATTTGTATTTCATCTGATTATCAATAATGATTTATGAACGAAATAAACATTTTTGTCTTAATAAAAAGTTGTCTAATTTTTGTTCATTCCTATTTACTTCCTATCCTCTAGTTCCAGCATGCTTATTTCAGATATAGTATGACTGGTAAATATGAGATAATTTTTTTTTTCCATTTGTAGATTTAAACAACTCATGCATTAATTGAAATACATATGTATGTGGATCCATTTATTTCATGCAGTAGTTCTGCTAATTGCTTCCGTCGACATCCTTGAATCTTTGAATGTGAGCTCTTGGAATAATTGCTGCATGAATGTTTGAATCATGCGTGCAGAAACTTGTTTATATCATTATGAGTGTGAGTTAATCCAGCAGATTTTAGAGTAGTTCTGTATTTGCAACATTTATCACTGATTGCCTTTGTGTTATACTCAATATGTATCTTTCTAAATTAGGGTTTCCCAAACTATGTTCCGTGGAAGACTGGTGTTCCATGACGATTTGGAAAAGTTTTATATACTGCAACACATTTAAAAATCTTCTTACTAGTAAGAATTACCCTAAATAAAAAGTAAGCTAAGTGTTTCATTAAAATTTCTGAGTTTGCGAAGTGCTTGATTGCAGAAGTTTGGGAAACCATTCCATGGAAGGGTATTATTTATTGGAGATTCCATGTTTTTCATTCATGCCTGGACTACCAGTAGCATATAGTTGTTGAGCATTGTGAATATCATCAATTATTACACAAAAGACTTCTGAAAATATGTTTGTTTTTTTAAAAGGGATGTCATAAGGAAGTGGTTGTAACCATATGGGAAAAAACTTACTGATGCGGTATGTTGAAATGTTTATTTAATATCTGTTCGAACATTTTGTCTAACAATTTAATATTAAACATTTTAGACTGACCCTCAATCAACATCGATCTTAATACAATAGTTGAATAAATCAATGGAAAATTATTTATATATTTATTCATAATTTTAAACACTTTTATAATAATACAATCATTACGATTAATTAACACAATCATAACATTGTAAGTAACATTTTTTCAAACACTTATTTTAAGGTGGTACTATTGTATGAACTAATTATTTTTTGTAAAGGTTGATGAACTGACTATTCTTACAAGTGGTGCAAATATTGGCACATTTGAAATTCAAAATGAACAGCTACATAATTTTCTTCTTGATTAGTTGCTAGTTTAAATTAGCTTGTTCAATTGTTGTTAATAATGATGATAATCTGACTTCTTACAATAATTTAAATATCCCATGCAATACTATTGCAATTAAGTAAATAATCTATGTCTTGTTTCTGTGAATATTAATATAACTATATTCCTTAGGAAAAAATATTGGTTTTTAACGCTTAAACTTTTGTGAATTATGAAAATGTACACATGTAGTGAAAAATTATGTTCATGTTCTATGTGAAATGACCACTATACATTTTTTTTAAATTGGTGGATTATATCATTAGATAAAAAATACATTCCATAGTCTTAGTTACTTTGTAAAACAATAAAAAGAGTTCTAAATAAAGCTCTTATTCAATTAATATAAGAAAATTATCTACGATACTGTCATTCTTTTATGAAAAAAAAACTTGCAAAAGTGACATAATAACAAATAATTATGTAAGTACTAATATTTCTTTATTTTAGATTCAATCTGACAAAATTAGTAAATGCGATTAAAACTTTACAAGTGAGAATACTTTGCAACAAGAATGAAAAGTTATTTTAAAGGTTTTAAACTCGTGCTTGGTAAAAAATGTTACTTATCATATTATTGCAAGTCACTTTTCATTTCAGTATCTTTTTATAGTGACTTGTCTTGCATAAATGTTTCATTTAGTCAAAAAACTTCATTAGACATTAATAAAAATATAATACATTTAGGCATGCTTAATACAATATAGATAAATAGACATTTACTTAACAGGTACTTATAATTTCCATTATTTTAGTACATTTATTACAGGAAAGGAATATAAAATGTTTTGGAAGCATACATTTTTCAAAATTCACAATAATTGATTATATAGTAGGTAATGCATAAGGAATGTATTGTATGTAGGGTTGCCAACTGGTTTTTCAGACATTTTATCCGGTGTTTTGTGTCAAAATCAGGAAGTACGTTAATTATTTGTCTTACATAAAATATTAAATAACTTTTATAAATAATGAATTTGTTGAACAATTGACGTTTGAAGATTTATGATACATATATTTTTTTAAATACACGAGCCTCAAAGTTTTTTGGCTGTTGTCCTTTTCTGGTACCCTAGGAAATGAGCAACCCTATGATTGTGAAACAATGTAAAATTTATAACCGAATTCCTATTTTAATACTATTAAAATGTTGTCCCACTGTAACAGATTTATATAATATGTTGGTTAAATAATGAATTTTTAAAGTTTTTTTTTAATAATTACCTAATACATACTTGTAACATATATAGAATTGAAAATTGAATGCTTTTCAATTCTCTATTACAGCTTCATATTAGGATGGGGGTTCGGTTCAGGGGTTTGTAGTTCAAAGCTGTCCATAAGGAATTATTATATTATAAAAAAGAAATATATGAGCGTACAATGAACAACTTTATATAAAATTGGTAACTATCAACTTATATATGTTACATGAATATTATATGTTTACTGCCTGTATAAAAACAATCGATAATAATATAATCAAATCAAAATGGTTTTAGGAAATGATTTATAAATAAAATGCCATTTTTTTAGAATAATGTTTAAAATAATAATTATTATACAGTTTAAATAGTTGTTGGCATAGAAAATTGACGAAATATTGCACGTAAAATGAATTGAAGATTTAAAAAATACGAAATTTCAAAATTCAAGTGTGTTCATACAGTTTTTATTACAATAAAAACATCATTACACGATGAAATATAACATAAATTATAATCTCATTTTTCGATATTACTAAGACGAATCTTATGAGTAAAAATACTTGCTATAATACATTTATTACGGTTATAGGATTCGAATTAAAAATGTGATCTTTGATTAAATTTGATCGATTAAAAAAGGGCGAAAAAGAATTATAAGTTTGGAATCTCTGACATAAACAATATTATGAAAAGTTTACATGAAAAAAGAAAGAAGTTCTCACAATATCGAGATTTTTTTATATCTAGTAGTTTTGACAACAGATTAATAATATCAAGAAAAATACTGTTTTTACCAGCCCTGAAGACAGATATTATTATTTTCGGAAAAAAATACTAAATTTCTTAATTGAAGGCATTTGATCAAAACAATAGAGGTATGTTAGTATTTGCCCTACCACTTAGCATTCATTTAATTAAACCAACGTTTCCCAAATGTTAAAGTTACCGAAAACAGAAAATATTATTCATCTCAGTTGAATTCCACAAAAACCATGTATTTAAATTATGCATAGCCATTTAATTATGATGTCCATTTTGTTATTCTAAAGAATTTAAAGCGTGGTTGAAATAATTAATAAAAAAATAATCATTTTTTTTTTGTTGAAAATACGTATAAATTACATTTATCAACAGTTTTTTTTATTATTTTTAAATTTTGATTATTAGACTTGAAGTCAAACTTTATAAAAAATATAACCTTGAAGAAGAGTGCTTTGAATATGTATTTACCTATAAAATACAGGCAGTGTTTTAGATACGCAAAGTATCATATTTTTGAGATTTATGTAAATAAAAAAAACATATTTCGTCGATTATACATACATACTGTAATATACAAATTAATACATTCAAACATAAAAAAAATATAAACACATTTAGCTAATAAATAAATACAACGAATAAACAACGACTTTTACGAAATAAACGCAAGATATTCGCAAGAAAAACACGGCTCAATGGACGAAATGGAATAATTCTGCTTTACACAGTTTGGGAAACGCCGAGATTAACAACATAATAATGATATGACGATGATGTTCTTACATTGTCATATTAACGTTTTTTGCTGCAAAATATATGACACAATAATTGGCCCAAATTTACCCCTTTCACGAACACATCGAGAACAAAGAATAAACAACCCCGTTAATATTTAATTAAGCTAATGGATTCACAAAAACTATTTTTTCGTGGACTCAAGATAATTTTTCTAGTTAAACAGTAATAACACAAAGTAAATTCTTGTTAAAATTAAAACTATATTTGGTGTAATACATAGTAATTTAAAAACATTTTCAAATTTAAATTTATTATAAATATGAGCAATTCATAAGCCAAATTAATTAATTCCACATTTTTTTATTCTTAGCGTCAATTGATAATATATTTCAAAGTTCACAATCGATGTGCATTTTTTCTAAGAATTTATAGATATTTTATTGTTATTTTGCAGATATTATTGACAGTAATCAGAAAAAGAACACAACATCAATAAAAATTAAAAAAAAAATTAAAACCAGTTTTCAAAATTCGAATTTATACGATAGAATGGTTAGTCAAAGTGATTGAATAATTTTTATTTCATAGCAAAGCACGTGTACTTTTACACTAGAAAGTAAATAGATTATTTGTTAGCTATTTGTCCAAGGGGGTTGTGTTTTTGGACATGGGCGACAAAATGCCACTTTTTAATAATCAATCACAGAATAAAAAATAATTTGTCCTAGTTCTATTTTGCGTCGTTAAGTATTTCATTTGAATACTATCAGTCAAATTACGAGTGTGTATATACAGTGCCACGCCGTGGGTAGAAGGTGCGCTTGTGCAAAAAGTTTATTAAGCCACCTGCTTACATATTTTCACTGATTCATTTAACTTTCTAGTCCTTTTCTAAGTATTTATATTTTTATAGTATACTTGTTGCAATTATATAAATATCATTGTACTTAGAAAATACTACTTAATTTATTTCATCGTTCTTGTAAAAGGGCGCCCTTGTGCAATGGACAATCTAGGTATCAGCACGGCATGGCCCTGATGGTATATCTTGTGTAGACTGTTTAAAAATGAATGGATTTTATAAAAGCCAATTTGGAAACATAGCCCAATGCTGGTTGTCTCTCCAGAACCATTTAAATGTGGTCAAAGTTATCGATATGTTTTATCTTGATAAATCTGGAGGTTTTTAAAATAAATTAAATTTTTAACATTCAGCTGTAACATTAATATTTATATTACTACTTTTTATAAAATAAGATTAGTCAATCAACAACAATCAGAAAAACAAATCAAATTCACAGTCAAGATAGTTTAAGTACTATAACACATAATTATACAATAATTCAGTAAAATAATTGTTTTATAAGATACCTAATACACTGTACTCAATGTATGCCATTCTTAAGGGTCAGCTTTTTAAAATCTGGAATAAAAGGTAAAACAAATAAGCACACAATTTGAGCGTTAATAATATTGCATTAAGATGTATGATTGTATGAAATATCTTGCTAAACAAAATATCATGGAAAAAATAAATTGAAATAAAAAGTCAAACATGATAAATACAGCAAATTGCACAACTTCAATGTTACTTTGAAATAAATAAAGTGGATTTTGTATGTATGTATTTGGAAAGAAAAGTTTTCAAGAGAATTGTCGTTGTCAATTCTCAATTTAATGGATTCATGCACAAAATATCAAATTTCTTACACTCCAGTAAGCCCAGTACAATTGACGTAGTATAGGGATAAACAAAAGTATGTGAACCAAATTTTCTAACTCTATTTGAAAATGGGTAATGCAATATGCTTGTTAAAGTTCTGTGGTTCAAGCATGCGATTTAAGAACGAAGAAGAAAGAATCATATAATTAAAAAAGAATTTTGACTGTGTCGAAATATCCATATATTAGATAAAAAAACAAATAATACAGGTTGTAGAAGACAATTATATAAAAATACTCATTTAAATTTATCGCTGAAATTAAAAGTGACGTCTGCAAGATTAACTGTTTGATGTTCATTAATATTTGTATGCATAAAGTGTCAAATGAAATTATCTATGGATGTATACCAGTATGTTAAATATTTATGACTGTTGAAAATTTAATACTATCAATTCTCTGTCTTTTATCGTACATCATAAATATAAAATAGTACGGAGAATTTTTTGGGAACATTGACATGCGACGAGACATTGCGCGTAGTCGTCCATATTGGCAAAGTGTGATATCGCGCCCTAAGAACACAAAGGTAACCTAATTAAGAAGTTCAGTGTTTTGAGGATTTTACTCTTATTATAAACCAAAGGATTTAAAAATGATAGTACTACATAATTGTACCTCAGTTGATTATGGTATTTTGATTACATACGATATAATGTAATATGAAAACAGGAACAAAATTGATTTGAGAAAATTATGGATATACGAGTATAATAATTGTGTTCTAAAAGCTTGATAATTATAGTGGTTGATAATAAATATTACTTTATATGTATGGTCGACTATGCGTTTTTTTAAGAATATATAATCACATGTCATAGTTTAGTTTAAATAACGTACAAAAGATGTTACATTATAATCTGGGACCACTTTTATAGAAGCAAATGTAATTAAATATATGTTTTTTTTTGTAATTACAGAAAGGAAAGTAACGAAAGATATTTAAAAAATGACACAATCGATGTTAAGGATATAAATATATTTATTTTCCACAGTATTGGCTCACAAGAATAAAGTAGTTCATACAGAGCCGCTAAATTTTCATTTCCTTTTCCTTAGAAGTCGAATTTGACAGTAAAATTTAATAAGAGTTTATTTTTTTTCAATTAACAGACACAGTACACTTAGTGAGACTTGACCGATGTCGCGATTGGCGTTCAGGGCTGGATTTAGGCGAAGCAGGCGTCGATGGCGGGCGACGGGCCTACCGGCGACCTAGCCCAGTCCACAGCAGAGCGGGGTCGTGGCTGTTAGCCCCCCGGAGCTCCACGGGACCTTGGTCCTCGACGAATGATCTGCAATGGGAACGTTCTGTCAAGAGAAATACCAGATCTCAGTATTAGGTCCCCGTCACGGATTACCCAAATCATAGGCAATTGCTTAATTTTTATTGTATGATGAGGACAGACTCATGATATGATATATGAACATCATATCTCTTTAAATGATACGAGAAATAATTAAATTATCGAGACGAAGTAAACTTTACTTCAAATAATGTTTGAAGGGTTTTATTATCCAAACAATGACATGCGATTATGGATCAAAGATTTGGCATGGAATCGTCCGTACTGACATATACCAAAAATTTTGACACAACTTTCTATTTAAAATGTATAACAATAGTAACCAAATAAAAAATATACTTATACAGACGACTGCGTCCCATTTCTTTGACAGAATGAATGAATGGTATATTTCTATACATATGTATTGATTTGTTCAAATACTGACGGCTTCGGTTAGATATACATCGTGTAACAATACGCATCACCATGTCCAAGAAGTCTTTAGTCGAACATGTTATAAAAACTCGAAAGAATGAACGCATTGTCTGGAACCGACATAAAATAATATCGTGGGTGCTGTATTTTAGGAGTTGTATTTATTTGTATATATACATAATATGTTTCGATATGTTCTTGCCGTGTAGGATATAACCATAAGTTTATTTAAAGTAGTGTTTTTTTCAATAATCACAATATATACAACTTAATAAATGTTTTACCAAAAAGATGCAAGCTGCAAACGCTGAATTAGTACATAAATTTAGCTTTCAAGTTTGAAAAAAGAAAGACATATTAAAAATGCGACCAGGAAAAAGGATTTCCACCATATCAATTGTATCAGTTTTTCTTAAATAGCTTAATAAATCAATATGAGATTGGGTAAATAAAAAACTAGTTTTAGTCTCCGTGTACTTCAAGGTTGTGTCGATTTAATATTGTGATTTTGGTCCTGTAAAATTTGGCCTGTTTTGGTTACGACCTATTTCTTTTTCACAGTCGATATACAATACATAAAACACGGCTGCTATTTAACATCAAAAGTAATGTGCAAACGCTTTCTGTGTACTACATAATAAATACACAACTTGAGAAAAGATTAAGGAAGAATGTTTACTTTCGTTGAAGGAGTAAAATATCAATGGCTTAAAAAAGGATATTGTTTCATGATGGCATCTTATATTTATTATATTATAATAGAATCCCGAAGAAATTATGTAGCTGTTGAGTACTGTTTTTATGAAAATATTAGTTTGAGTAAAGAATTTTTGATTTGAACACCTCTTTTATATTAAAATATTTGTTGCTTCTTCGGTTTCTCACAAAATATGCTAGCCTCAGTAGCGTACTGAAAATAATGCGATTTCCAAATTGATTTTAAGATGTAACAATTTATTTATGGGAACAATTTTTACCTGAAAGTTAATATATACCATAAAAATGGTGAGAATATTAAAAATAATATTATAAGACATACCGAATTTGATTCTGTACTATTATACGAGTATTATATGTGAAACAGATATACAATGTAATTTATTCATAAACTGACCCGTCTTTGATTATACGTATTCATTTCGAATAAAGCACGCGGTACCATATGAGAGGGGTAGTTCCAAAGTGCATTTATTCCACTATACCAAAATTAAAAAGACAATATATTGAATAAGTATTTTTTATATGGAAAACCCAAATAGCATCTTTTTCAATGTTTATTTTTGTTTTCAATATTTCCAAAAATGATTTTATCCACTGGTTTACATACTATATAATTATTCTATACGAAATATATTTCACCTTTGAATTTTAGCATGGTGGAATAAGTTCACGTTGGAATTACCTCCTCATATGTCGATTCAAAACGATCTTCTATGAAGATGTGTCATTAATTAACACCCATACGGAATAAGAAACGAAATTTAATCAATGTGTGAGTTTTGTGTATTGTTATGAACTAATTTGAATAAATCATAGCAAAATACGAATAAATCAATCATATCAGAGTGCATGTAAAATTGATACAGATTTAAATTGGAAGTAAATGTGCTATTTAGTTTTACTATCTTGATGAAGTAGGTAAGAATATTAATTTAAATTGGTTAAGTCCCATTTACTCTGACATTAACACGAATCAATTCATCATTTTGACTTCTATCTATTAACACTTTAGTGATCTGACCACAATGGTTATTTGATATGATTAAATTCGATATATTATAGAGTATTTTCTTTGTCCGTCACTGTTAAAAAATCGCGCGGTTGGCGTTGGTTTTCAAAGGGTGAAAAGTCTCAAACGAGTATTTGTGAAAATCTCGATCACAGTGGACTTTCATTTTCTATTTTCTTACATTTCATTTTTAGCCAAAAGCTCGCAAAGAATTCTCAAAATTTAAAGATAGTGTAAGATGATATTAATCTGACAAGAAGCTGTAGAATTATTTTCTAATCTTAATCTATAACACTAAATCTTATTTTAGATAAACGGAATGACTTTATAAGGAAGAAATTTGATGATTTAGTGTAGTAAAAACATAATAATAATATTTAAAAAATTCACTAAGGTAACATTTTCATAAAGAGTTTTGTTCTTCAAAGAGGAAGATCTATTTCAGAAATATATTAATATGTATACCCATTAACGTTATTAAAACTAAAAGTAGTATAATAGCAAGAATATATTTTTTGCAACATAAGGCTTAACGAAGAAGTAAATACAAAAATCAAAGCGAATTTTCTTCAATAATCTCTCCTTAAACAGCTGTTAGTTCAAGTTTATAGTCCAATTTGTAGCCATCGACATCTACTATAGTAAACAACGAATGTTCAGTTAATTATAATTAGCGGAAATTAGTTGTGAGTTTTCATTTGTGTATTTAAATTTACATGTATAACATGCAACTTTTTTTGAATTCATTGCACCGTTTATGTTCACTCTGTAAAAGCAAAACAAGACAATTATTCTGTACGTCTATGTACAACGAAAAACATATCCCAGAGGAAATCACGACTTTCAACAACCCAATAGATAATCAAATTAAACAATAGAAGCACACGAAATTTAAGCGGCGAGGTGTTTATTACTAATCGACCTATGTTTTAAATACACCATGATATATTTATGGCTTATAAAGCTTGTTCTAGTGTATGTATAAGTATGTTCACTTGTTATGCTAATATTAGTACGATTAATTTTTGATTAGAGTTACCTGCAGCAATGTATAACTTTTATATTATATTTTTTGCTTGCATTCTCTACAGAGACATAACGATGTTTTGTACACCCTTCGTAAAAACATACATTTACAGCCTTATTTATTGAAATGCAACTATCCTTTAATTTATAAAAAATAAATACTATATTTTCTTTGCTCGATTGACTTGGAAAGTTATTTTGCTTGTTGTTTTGAAACACGAAATTTTTTTAATTCATACCGATAATTCTCAAAATTTTAAACTGCCTTCTAAAGTTTCTTTAAAAGAAAATGTATATTATTAATATATATTGTACAATAACCACCTATCGCTGTGTCTCACTGTATGATTACTTGTCTAAGTTTGTTTCTGTTTTTATTTTAATATGTGTGGTTGTATTTCTCACTCAAATAATGAGACGTTTTAATTGTACTATGTACTGTATGGTATAACTGTACAATATATTTTGTACACTCACCTGACTCGGTGCGAGGGCCTGTGCGATCGCAGAGCGTGAAGATATGCGGCTGTTGATGCTGGTCTTGGACCTTCTCGTACCATTCCTGAGGGAAAAAAACATTCAGAATATATAGTCTGCGAGTAGGGAGATTATTAAAATAAATCAAGGAGAGTATACACGAGAGGTATATTTCCTAAGTGAACTATTTTTTGTATAGAAATTCCTAATTTTCCAAATTTTCTTCTCTAAGTTTTGACATATTGTAATAAGTTCACTTTGAAAATACACCCCTAATAAACGAGGTTGTTAATAAAAATATGATAATTAATCTAATTGACAGTAAATCAGGTTTCTATGAGTATTGTGTATCGAACTAAATAGTTTGAACTGTACTAATTGTACATGAGTTTACAACAAACGACACACGAGATTGCAATGTTGACTCTAATTGCGCATGTATCTGAAGCTGTGCACAAAGGATAATGATTGATTCTTAAATTACAACGCCATCTTGAATGTGCATCGCAAGGATACCTTTATGGTGTAAATAGTATTGAATAACATTTTCACTGATTGTGTTGACGATATTCTATGAAAGACGTGGGTGCTTCAAAATATATACAATTCCATAACGAAACTCTGATAATTTGATACAGACATCGATCCAACTTACTCGGGTTGCGTTCTGTCACTTTGGTCAACAGGCGAAATGGTCGTAAGTCGAATTCCATACCAAATTTATGCGAATAAGGGCAAACACTGACATTATTATTACGTATAATTTAGCCATATTCGTTTCGTTAGTGGATTATGTCGGTTTCAGAAATGTAGTATTTAGATTTCCTCAATGTACATATTATCATGACAATTTATTTTTACTTTAACTGATTGTCAGCCAACCACTCAAACCATTTTGGATTTAATCCTGCATATTTAGATTTTTCAGAATCCACTGCGCGCTAGTCTTTATTTTTTATTTTAATTTTTTTATTTTACTTAATACATGTTGTAATATCACAAATTATAAGTTTAATACATTG
>JAGVSQ010003733.1:3885-20888 GCA_022683975.1 Rhyacophila evoluta
CCAGAAATCAATTTCCAATAGAAAAGCCTTTTCAAGAGTGGGTTGTTACTTTCGACTATAAACTCCTTACAAAGTTTGTTTTTATAGGCGACATCAAAACATATGGATAACAGCGCTGAACTTTTTATACGCCAGGAAGACTTTTTTACAATTTGGTGCGAATAAAAAGTTCAATTTTCTACGCGAGCAGGCTTTGCTCTTGTCAAATTATACTTATATTACACAACAAAAATAAAATTCCGTTTCTACTTATTGTTTATTTTCGTATACAATGTGAATAACATAGGAGGTCTTGTAATAATATACAAAGAATTTATTTTATAAATTGGAATATAAAAAATAGAGCGGTAAATTTTATATAAGTAGATAACAAGCTCAGAATCAGACTTTTTCGATTTAAACAATTCAATAAACTATTCTTCGATGATTAGTCTTTCACCTAAACTATCAAATTAGCACTAATATTCAACCGTTTAAAACATTTATTATCTAATTTAAATAAAAAATATATGTAACCATATGATTAATAATATGTCACCTGTTTTTGAATTTTTAGATACAAGATGGCAGTGCCTGGAAAAAAAAATGTGAGTGTCATTATTCCTTTGCTCAGTGTCATACGATGATCGTACCTCTCAATGTAACGTATTTCAAACTAAATTCCATCAAAACACCATCGCGGATATTTTTATCTTTAAATAGGATTCCTATTTTTTTGTATTTTTTAATTTTAAGACGTGAAGTAAGAACACTAGTATATCTAGCCAGTAATAAAATTATTTTATATTATATGATCAATTAGTGTCATCGAATAACAAAGCTAAAGCTTACACAGTGGCAAAACATTGCGGTGTCAAATATAATAATACTATTTAATTTATACTGTGATTTAGTTTCCAAAAAGATTAGTATAATCTAGTGGAACTAGAGAAAAAAGCTCCTTGAAACCTATGAATTTTCTTTGAACTTTTGAAAGTTTTCTTGGCGTCGAATACTATTTAAGTGATTTAATTAAAGTGTACCGTTTCTTATTTTGAAGCGAAGGATAATTATTTTCTTTTATTTTTTATGAAAGCAGAATTTCTCAGCATTGTTTTTTGTTTGTAATGAATGAGTATTTATAAAATGGCGTGGGCCAGCATCGAATAAAGAGAACCTTTTGCTGTATTTAAACTATTGCCGTCGCTTCAAATTCAAACAAAAAATAATAATTCAAAGCTTTTATAGCAGCAGAGATTTTTTTTACAGCCAACAAAGAACGACGAGTAAAGAGATTTAAAGGAATCGAAAGTGAAGCTTATTTATATTCTTCATTATTTTTAAGCACGAGCACAAAGTAAAAATTCCATACGCTGTGAAGGATGTTTTTCTTCGCGATCTTAAAATGGTTATTATTTATAAATCATTACATACGTAGAATATTAAACAAATATAATAATTTGATTCCTTTTAAATAAACACAAATTTGGTGGATCCTTCTTTTGTAAAAACTGAGTTTTGATATGGTAGTTTGGGATTTGCGGTTTGTCATTTTGACAGAATGCTTATTTAGTTGTTTACATTGTGATTCCAAAGAAACTAGTTTCCAAAGAAAAGACTGAAGGTTAATGCCTTTTACATAAACAGAGTCAATGTTTTTATTCTGTTGTAATATGATATCAAGTGTCATATTATACATTTGAATAAAAAACTGGGTGCCTATAATATTAGAGCTATTGGAGGATTTTCTCACAATAATGTTTAATGTGGTGTACAAATCAATATCTTAAATATTCGAGTAAAAAATGTCATTTTAGTCTCTGAACAATGCTTCTTATCGAAATTGAATTAAAATAAGCTCATACCAGGTGGCAGACCCACTATTATATTAAAAATTCATTGCATACTACGACGTATTGTTTGCCTTGGCCGCCTCCAGAAAAGTGTCTCCATTAAAAATCTATACACCGCAAGTTATATTCACTGTCTTCAATTCAAATAGAGTGTATTTCTTTTTATAATACATAACCCAAGTTTCCTCCCACATTTTTTCATAATTTGATCCTTTAGATAGACGTCATGGGCGATCGACAGTTTCTTATCATTGAAATATGACTTTTTCGTTAAATATTTACATATAAAAAAATAATTAAAACGTTATTATTATACTTTCCTTACTTACTATGCAGTGTCAATTTATAGTATCTTCTATATCGTCGTTTTAAATAGTTTTAAAGAAATATAAATACATTGAGACTATTTTTGAAGTTTATGTATGCAGCTGATTTATAAAAACAATTTGAAAATGTTTATCTCAGATAAATAAGTGTTTTATAATAGCACAAATAACATTTTATTAAAACAGAATTCATAATTCACATTTAAAAAAAAAAAATATGAACCTAAATGCATGAAGCAATATTTGGAGACTGCAACAATATATTTATTAAAAGGGGCGGTTGAAGCCTGAATATTTTTCTCAATCATCCAAGATTTGCGTTTATTGCGTGTTATAAAGATTACACTATCAAATGATATGATTGATATTTTAATTTTCTTTTTTACATTTGCATATTGGACTTTCGAAATCGACAAGACTTAACTAAAATTATATTAGTAAGTAAAAAAGAATTATTTTTGTTCTTTTTTTGGCTGAAGAAAGAGTTTTGCAAACCCTAATAGCAATTGTCTGTGTAATTCGTGTTTTTATTAATTATTGGTATGGTAGCTGTAGAGAGTTTGCAGTTAACTTAATATTTTAACTCTGGTAATAGTAAACTCTAGATATATTATATAAATTAAACTGCAAACCAAAAATAGCCGCTTTCATATTTGATTTAGCGTAACAAAACAATCTCGCACAACAACAATGGGAGTAACCCTCGTCCGTTCAGACTCACCTGGGGTCGTTTCGCGATTCTTCTCTCACTAAATCGAAGCTTACCTTTATCGACAGTGGCATACGGAAAGGATAACAAACAGATAATAATAAATAATAAAAAATAATTGTATGGCTTTATTTTAAGTTTGTACATTTGCATATACATAGTGATATTGCCCGTTTTACAATGATTTTATCTTCATCTTTGGGTGCTTTCTTTTAGTAGAACTCGGTGATTAACGGACTATTTTGCGAAATTACCATCGTATTTTTTGACGCTGATGTAAAATCGATTACCAATTTAATAGGTAAATTACTGTATGGAACTGCTTTGTAAGCAAATATTTTTGTAATTTCATAAATAAAAGAACTATTTTTGTACGCGTAACACCACTGCACAAATTCCACTTTCTCTATTAAATTGATGTCCCGAGAGTTATGGACTCTTTTTCGCTTACTGATTGCTCGCTTGAAATTTATCAGTTTCGTGTTACAATCCGGAGAGAGATTGCGGAATCGCGAGAATCCAACGTCAAACTTTGTTACGTTTGCGATCCAACGGAATTTCCAAATGTCAATTCAGTGTTATTTCAGATAGGATTATTGGTAAATAAGGTCTAGTTGGGAAACAATTTATAACTCAGAAACCGATTGTTTGACTAGCTTACTTTTTGAATTAAAGCGGTATTTAGGTTGATCACTCTGTTGCAAAGTCATTTTATTATTTAATCTACAGAAGATTCCTCAAAAGCTTTCGTTGTTCGTGCTAAACCAAAATATCTAGCTCAAGAATATACATGACCGGTTTAGAGTTTAGTGTCTAGTTAGTGGTAGAGCTGTTTTGAGATCAATAGGATACAAAGGCTTTTGTAACAGTGGTTGCGAACATTGCGTAAATCTTAAAATGTGAAGAGAAATAAAAGTAAAACTTTAGGTAAATATATAGGCTATGACTTTGTATTATTTCCACTTGAGTTCATACAATTTTATAGTGTTCACTTATTCTAATTATTTTGATAAAATATTTGTATATGTCATACCCATATTTTTTACATAATTTAAAGATATAAATAATATGCATTTAGTAAACGAAAATCATATCGCAAAGTAAAAAATAATAAATGGACAATAATGACGTATATCTAACTGTATAGGGTCAATTGATTTTTTTGTTTCTGTTTCAAATGTTCACTTTATCTAATGAAGAATGTTTCTTTTGATACAGGGTTTTTATGAATTAATATGCAAGGAGTGGCTATTTAAATTTTTATAATTATAATGGAATACTATATAATGAAACAGATAGTTCTGACTTCATATAGAAACTTCATTTAAATTCATTGGAGAAAAATAATTTGACAATTGATTCCAATTTCGATTGAATCGAGTTTTTAAGAAGTAAAGAAGTACGGCCAAAATAACCAAGCTGAAATTTAAAAGACATCAATTTCGATTGTAAAGATGGGTTGAAATTAAAAAAAAAAATATTTTAACTTTAATTCTTTTGGTTGTAAAGTTTTGTCGATAGTTATTATTGTGAATCTATAGAATTATTTAACCCGGCAGTCGAAAAGTTAGCGTAAATGCTTTGGAGTAAAAAATTACGGACTTTAATTTCACAGAACATAAAACAATGAAAAAAAAAATAGTCTACTGGATGTCTAATAGGTTCAGCAATTAGCTGACGACCGAGGCTTGTAAATTCTATTTCATTGTGAGTGCTGATAATTTAGAGATTCAAGTATTCCATTGCTAGGTTAGTTCTACTTTACACTGTTGAGATCATGTTGAACTTTTGGAGAAGATATGTCAAAAATATTTAATTGCTGTAAAATTGTGAGTAATTTTTATAAGTTAGTATTTTTCTTACTAAAAAGTAGTCAGCCATTATAGGTAGTGATTATATATTGAAAAATTTATATGTGTTTATATAATAAAAATATTGAAATCGTTGTAACGATAATTCGCTTTCAAATTGAGTGTATTCTTTGTCCAACGCAACGTAAAATTACGCATGGGCGACCGCTTACGCAGATACAACCTGTTGTTTATTTGACAATGAAGCTCGCGGGCGGATAGAAACCTCCACCGCCCCATCGCCTCGCCGCCCTGAACACCCGACGGGCAAAACCGCCCACCTCATTTCCTCGGAGCCGTCCTCTGCGTTTCACTTTTTGAGTTACATTTTTAAGGGTGTGTGATGATTGCTCGAGTCGTTACGTTATTTAGAAAAAAAAAGTTTAACGTGATTTTGCGTCTTCTCGTATCTGTGACATACATAAATTGAATTATGCTTTGCCAGACCGTATTTTAAATTTTTTAGGCCGATTACATTGTCATTTTTGTAAAATATTTCCAATGACGTAAAAAAGAAACATTTCAAATGTAATGTATGCTCTGAAAATCAAGGATTATATTTATTATAATACGAGAAAATTATGATTAAAAAAAAATGTCTTTAGTTAACACTACTATTATTATTGATTCTATATGAGAATCTTTAACAGTTTTGATAATTCACATCACGTCGCCAATATTGCAGGAACACATATCTAAAATTTTTGGCTTAAGGCACTTTGTAAAGTATTGTTTTGTTTATGAAAAAATATTTGAATAATACAATGGGTGGCAAAAAATAACATTTACTTTACTATTAATATACTTTACAAAGTGACTTAAACAAAAAATGATGATACGTGTTCCTGTAGTATTGGCGACGATCGGTATCATATGTATCAAAAGAATTTACACAAAAATTAATAATAAAAATCGCTAGTCTACGCTCAATTTTTTCGATTTACGATCCGTGATTAACCATACATTTTTAAGCAATAAATATTTCTTTTAATACTTTCTCGCACCAAATATTATGATTTAGTTTCGAACCTCATAAAATAAACATAAATTTTACCACAGTAACCAACATCCACAGTTACATAATGCTTAGGTAAGAAAATGCGCACACAATTCATTTATAATTTAGTGCATCGTAGCGATAATATATGAAGCATTAACTTTCGCTTTACTGTCCCAAGAACTATGGCACTGGCTCTCAAATGTCCATTGAAAATGTATGTTTTAAACTCATATAATGCAAAATCTACTAGAATCATATAAATGTATTGGAAAAATAAAAAAGAAACAAAATAGATGACATGTCCAGGCGAATATCCTTTACTAACTGATCTAACTGCTTTGAATACTTATTCACTTCCCCCCTGCGTCGTAATGTCATCATTCAAATGAGTGGTGGACGCTATCGTCACACACATAACAACGTCATTTGATACACAGACGCTGGTATAATATTTGATATGAAATCCTTATTTCTGTTAATATTGATCAATATTTTTATTTCGTGTCAATATGACTGAGATTAAATGGCTTTTTGTGAGGAGTGCGTAAAGTATGAAGACCTTGCAATACGTATATTTGCAGAAATAAAATATAAGTCTGTACCGGTCACTCACTATCCACCACTGGGCGGTAAGGGTTAATATAAATAATTTAAAAAAACTAAAATATAATATAAGCCTGATGATAAGGCATGTGTAATAGCTAATAATTCCATTCATCTTGCTTCGGCGATAATAATGATTATTTCTTTTATGGTATGATGGCGCATTCAGGCAAGTCGGTAGGTACATATTATTTTCGCACGTTTTTATGAGAAATAAAAAGCTTATATTTATTTTTTATTACGGCCATTCTCTTTTATATTCATCTCCTTTCAAATCATTTTCCGGGATTACAATTCATCCGTGTGATCGTGGAAATGGAAAATGGCTTTCTACGCGAACAAAAGCGATTCAATTATTTCAATGCCGAGCGCCGCTCGGTCATTGGTCACTCTTGTATAAAAATCTCCTGTAATGAATATTAATTTAAGCATTCAGAAAATAATAACAACCAGACGTGGAAATGTGTTGTGTGCCATATTATTCCACAGCAATTCAATTTTAATCTTTTACGCTAGCTGGTGATTCGTCATTTGTTATATTTTTCACAAATATTCATTTGTTTCAAAGGTAATTTTCAAGGTTTCTAATGTTTTAAATTTCCTACCGCTGGTCAATTTTTAAATTATTATAAAACAACTCCGCTATCGATGATAAAACTTAATGTTCTTTATTGTAGAAATGACAGTTATGGATTATTACAAAATAATAATGTATGACATATATAACCTTACAACTTGTTTTTACTATTATCGCTACAAAAGTGGAGCATATGAATCTACAAAGTGTAAAAATGTATACTCCGCAGATGGTGTATAAAGATCTTCGGAATATGAAGACACATTTTTTTTGTTCATGAAAAATTTATTGTCATCTAATTACTCATATTCTTTCAGTCCTGCGTATTTTTCATAAATACAACAGCCGTGAGAGTCGACCCTGTAACCGTCGTCTCTGAAAGGTGCATGTTAATATTTCGTCTACCAGGCGGATATTTTTAGTTTTTCCAATATGATGGTATACTATGGTTTAGAAAATTTCGGTTGTATTTTCGGTCAATAACAGAGAATAAAAATAAAAGTAGATGACGGCATCTATTATTAGTATGACTTATGTTCTATAGAGAGTTTGAATTTTCAAAATAAAAAATGACTGCATATAATATTTATTATAAATACAGACTATATGAAATATTTTCACGTTAGCTGAGAGGTCTATCATCTGCTGGAATTTAAAAGTGTATAAAAATGCATAATTATGTCCATATTGCGTTGAACAATTGCCTGTTAAGTAATACATCGCGAAGGTCCATATGCGCCGAATTTGGAGCGATCAAGATAAAAAAAATATGTAAAATAATTATAATGTTTACTTAATATTTACCGAGTGATTGTTATAAAGTTATCTCATTAAATAAACTCGTGATTTATTATCAACTCTCGAACTTTGCGGTAAGAATTCACAAATCGCGGTGAAATGCGATGCAACGTCAAAAAGCGTGATACTATTACACTCTCATATGTTACAAAGCTATGTTCCGTGTTAAAATAAAAATATCTACCTAGAACAGCATTGTAATTAAACAAACAATGAAATCGACATTTGGACTTATTTATAGCATTCACCTGTCATGAAGTCCTAATGATGGTTGCTGGTAAGCCAACATCAAACCCCGATTCGCATAAAATACTTGAGTTAAATAAACACCAATTTACTCGGTTTACATTTCCCTAAGCAAATATATCAAACGGAGATAGACACGGTTGAATGAGCTGGACATTTTCTACAATAATATATATTATTATTTCCAGTATGTTTGCCATCTATTATGCTAATACTAGCATATGAAATAGCAAGGATTCTTTAATTTTTTTTTCAATATGTTTACTACAAATAGACCACGCCTAAATAACAATTTAGCGAAAAACAAATGTTTGATAAATACCATGTTATTCAAATTCTTTATAAATGATGTCAAATTATAACTAAAAACATGCCTAATTTTTAAAAAAGGTTAAAGTAAGTATAATTTGAAACGTATTTTTCACGTTAGTTTTATTTTATTTGTTTAATCATTTTAGTTCATTAATAATATCAAAGCGAATGGACGCATTAATTTACGCTTGATTTAAGCTATTTTTAGTTTTATTCAGCAACCAAAAATACTCACTGGGCTTGGTCTGTGTTTTTCATTGAATTAGTAACTCCAGTGTAATATGAGTCGTGTATTAAAATAAATTGTTATTAATAGGAATCCCGCTTCAATGTTAAACGTCTAAAATTATTATCGTCTGAAATCTGTCTGTCGAAAATCTCACGGTGAATTTAATTTTCCTTTGTAACGAGATGAGATCACAATAAATCTCAAAGGAATCGCGAGTACCATCTTAATGTTTCGCGTCAAATTTCATAAAAAAAAATTTAAAAATAAAGGAAATACAATATCTTTGACGTCAAGAGATTCGAAATGGTTCATAAAAAAATATTTAAAAAACTTAACTGTCTGATCCGAAAATACATCTGCCATAAATAGTGGTAAAATAACTTTTTTTTGGAAAACTCTTCTCAAATAAAAACAAATTAATAACTACTACTAATATGACAGTAAATTAAACATTCAATTAACAGGAGTTTATTTTTATTATTATTACAAAAATGTTTATGACTATTGTAATATAATATGTCATATATTTTAGTTCACAGTTCATCTAACAACAAATTTACGAATGTTTTAATAATAGGCCATTGATAATGAGTTATCTTACTGAATGTCTCAATAAGTAAATGCTCACAATTCTCTTCTAGTTTGACAAATATATTTTTTATATTCGAGATTTTTCAGAAGTTATTTTATATCTTGTTTTAATATCGTAGGCTTTTTAAATTCTGAGCTAAGATAAGAAAACCACTATTGGTGAAATAAAACTTGGTATATTAGACGCTGTTGGGTGGTGAGAGTTTTACGTCCTGTGTAATCCTGAAAAAATTCAGACGTGAGATATTTCTAGCACAAACAAATCTACAACAGGGCTTAAATCAATTAAGATAGTATAGGACTTTCGTCAGACATCAAAGTATTTCATATGGAAGTCTTTCTCATAGTCATTTTCATTGTTAAAATGGTATAACGTAATGCATAGGAGTTGAAATTATGGAGGTCGTTTAATTAAATATAAAGCGAATTATTTTTATCCCGACAATTTGAATAGTCATCTAACAATATGAATAATTTACATGTAACATGTTCGATTGCCACAGATGTTGAATTCAAAAAATCAAAAGATGCTAGAATATATGCCTATTGAGTAGAATATTTGCTTGGTAAGGAGTTCTTGTGAAAAAACTGTAAATATATAATTGTCTTCACATTGCAAAGATCCATATACTACACATTGTTGATATTTATATGGTATATTTTAGGAGCAAACACGATAAAAAAATATTTTTACATCTTTGTACCATAACGTGGTACCGCACCATTAAAACATTTTTAAATATTCGACCGATTTATCAGCTAGGTACCACCGACAAAGATAAATTCGATTTTTCTTTTTAGAATATGAGTTGTTCTTTTAATATTTTGTCATGGAAAGTTTGTTTCATGAAAGTAAACTAAAATAAGTGCTTTCGATTTATCGGATGTCAAAGGGAATATTTCCTTTGAAAGGTAACATTTCCCGCTAATAGTATCTTATGATAATGGCATTGCCGCATAAACGATACGCTCGAGCTGCATTTAATTCCCCACTTAAAACTGAGTGGGTTCCATTGGTAACTGCATTCGTTGCAAAATTTTCCGCGAAAACGTAAACACTTTTCTCCGTTTTCCGTGAAATGTGCCTTTGCCCACCTGACGTAAGCTCATTATCAAGTAAGCGGCTGCTGGAATAATATATTAAGTCGTATGTATACGGCTGGGAAAATTTATATTTATAATTGATAAGCTGAGAAAAAGCTCGATCGAGAGTGCTCATTATAATATGGTATATTTATAATACGTATCGAGTTAAGAACTGTTTCAAGTAAAGTGATATTTTCTTTGCTAGGTATCTTCTAATGATTTGTGTTCTAAAACAAATCTAGAATACTATACTCAATTAAAAATACTTAAAACGATATATATAATAGCACTCAGTACAATAGAAATATTTTACATGTGAAGTGTTTATAAAGTAAGATGCAAGTGAATATTTGACATACTGTGAATGAATCACAACCATAAAGAAGCAACAATAATAAGCACGCATTTTTTTATTTTCAATATTTTTTTTCAAATTTGAATGTGCTATATCTTAATCGTTGGATGTATAGATTCATATTAGAAAAGACAAATTTTAGCTAAGCGACATGTGAAAAAAAATAAACTTCATCTACAGCTAAAAGCTAAGAATTATAACAAAAATATCATGAAATGGAGAGTTATTTAATTTGTCAGACTTTTAGGTGTTTAAGTCATGAAAGAAGACAGAGATTGTTGGAATATTATTTACATTATATATTTGAGTAGTGTGTAAAAAATGTGTCATAAGAGTTGTGCGGATTGAATAAGACCTATGGTATCATATTATCGTGTGTTAATCAAGTCAACGTGACGTTGATTATTATTCATTTTTATTAAAAAAAAATACAATACAAATACTAGATATTCCGTTATGTCAAGTGCGATTAATCGACAAAGAGAAATTAATCGAAGGTAGAAACCCGTCTGCCGACATTAGAGCTGTTAATCATTTTGTTTGTGCGAAGGTAGCCGTTAATTGGTGTTTAATGTTTTTCTTAAGGTCAGGTCGACTAAATCATTAATGCCGTAATGAAAACAGTTCTCAACTGTAGCTGTAAATTGAATTTATGCTGTTGGAAAACGAAATCGATAGCTATTGAAGTCAGAGGCGATAAATTGTTTATTTTACTCAGAAAGTTTAGTTTATAAGTCAAAAGAGGAGACTGGTGTTAGTAGAATGTTTAAGTTATTTTGTCAATTTAATTAGGTTTCGATTGACAAAGATTTGTATTATAACAGTGAAATAATTAAGTTTATTCAACGCTTAGTTTTATCAATTGCTATTTCTACTGTACAATGATTACCAACCGTTGGTTATCAAATTTAGGTATCCGCATTGATAAAATCCATTCTTTTTTTGCATGGTTAAAATTAAAATAAGTAATATTTTTAAACTATATAATAATGTAAAACTAGTTTTTCTTGAAGCATTATTACATTTTTAAATTATGATTTTAATATGTAGAATTTATTATACAGAATATGTATTTTCATACATTTTCCAAATGACAATAGTTTCTCGTTGAATATAACTAGTAAAAAAGATTTCGTCTTTGCTATGACGCGTGTTTGTGAAATATCATAGTTTCATTTTATAGTGATAAAAAACTGGTGGTTATATGCGAGAGTTTTGTCACTTGAAACAGTCATACTATTTCATCTACATCATCCACCAAAACTAAAAGACGTCTCCAAAGCTTATTAATCGTAAAATTGCTGGTAGGATTTTAGTAACGATATTTATGTATAATATAAATCAAATAATTTAAGTTTTAATATTAGAAAAATACTTGAATATATATATTAAGATACATGATTTGTTCTTAATATTACGTTATTATAGGTGAGTACGCCTTATTAAAAATGCTGAAAATAAATATAAATGTAAAGAGAATAGTCTTTCTGTTTGAAATAAACATGTCCTTTGTAGAAACTTACCCCTTATTACTGTTCGACCTCAGATCACAAGTTACGTGGATGCGTCGTGAACATGTTGGCGAAAGATTTTTCCATTATTATTATCCTTTTAAAGGTCATTCTGTATCTGAAAAGAGGCAGAGTAAACCTAAATAGGACGCAATGTATTATTACTAATGTTGTTCAGATTGTGATCTACTAAGTGTTTGAAATGATGTTTAAATTTGTATGATTTAGATGAATATTTAGTTTATATTATTTTTATGACTCTATAAAATATTCTTCTATTATAAGATAAAATATTATCATAATAACATGAATACTTATATATTATTCATCTTGGTTATTGCTTTATAACTTTCATGTATAAGTTACATTTAAAATTTATAAAGACGGTAAAAAAATTTAATACTACAGAAAGAAATTTATTTAAAAAATTGGAGTATGTATTAATTATTAACCATACTATGAAATTTATACGGAAAAAAGATGAGGAGTTTTTAAAATACGTAAGCGGGTTTATATACAAAAATAATGGTTGGGTCAACTTGCTAATTGCCCGGAGCCACGTACTACGTTCAGTTAATTCTGTAAAAGCACTTATAAGTTTAATACGACAACGTATAGAATTTTTATAATATTATTTATTTATGTTACTGTATTGATTGCTACATATAATATCATATGTTTGACTGCGAAGATAAAAAAAAAGAAGAGCGTCCGACACATTTGATGGAAATGGATCAGCGATTTGTAGACTTTTTCGCTATTAATCTGAAGGATACAAAAGGTTCCTTCAGAAATGATAAAATTCTCAGAAAATCCTACTTATAAAAGGTTAAGGACCTAAAAGAACCTAAAGATTGCACGCGTTCAATGAAGGTTATTTTAGAAGTCACATTGAATTCAGAAAATCTAAATATACTTTATTTAATGTGGATGATATATTTTATTTGCAAAATTCTGGGAAGAGAAAAATATGTAACTTATTTTTGTTGAAATACTAAATAAAAATAATTTTCGAAATTCTATTACGATATCAGTTTTAAAAAAATATTTATTTCATAACAATATTATACTATATTTAAAAAAATCATTACACATATTAATCTATTTATTCACGAAGAGATCTAATAGTAAAATTATATCCAAAAATATGCACCTTTTCACCACAAATAAAAGTCTCTCTTATCCCATTTTGAGATTGAATGAATCTTGTATTTGTCCGATCAAATGAGTCGTAAACTAGTCTAAGGATGTCTTTGTGTGAGTTTTTTCGTCCAAAATAATGTTCGATACATATATACGAGTATTTTATTACAAATGTATACCTTTTGTTTGTACACTTTTAAAGCCTACATGGTAAACATAAAATGTATTATTTGAACTGAAATTACGGTGGTTCCTCAAGCGATCCTAAGTATAGGGTTCAATGCGTACTAGTAAGTGAAAACCTAACGAACACAATGCTTGAATAATCTATGTTTTGAATAAAATGATAAATCACTTTTAAAAAATTGTCTAAATATATTCCAGATAAGCTTTTTTATTGACTAATTTTATTAATCGTGTGATGATTTATTTGAAAAATGAAAGCTAACTATAGTGTCTTTAGTAGGATATAAAAATCAGTCAATATTTAATTGTAATACGTGTGATTCATTTAAAATAATGATAAACATATTTATGACTACACAATAGAGAATACTTAACAAAATGGTTTAATGGGTGTTTTTTCAATATTAAAATGTATTACTGTGGTTGTTCATAATCCAACAGAGCGTGGGGAAATTTTGTTTTCCAGAATAAAATATATTTAATATGCAGTCAGAGTAGCATTTAAAATAAACGTGGATCAGTATGTTTAATTACGTAAATTGTTTATTGCATATAAATGAACTGTTTTGAATATAACGTGACATACACATTATTATTAAAATTTAAATAAATCAAGTACTCTAGTTACGTTGGGTTAGGTTTTAGTAAAAAATGCGAATACTATACCTAGAAAAAGGTAAAAATTAGATACATATATAATTTCAAACAATATTACGATGGTATTGTATGTGTATGGAAAGAGTAACTCGAAAAAAACATTTTGAATTTGTGAAGGTTGTAATACTAAATAATACATTTAAAATATATTTTTTTTACTTAATCAAGATATTTTTGTACATAATATATTTGCTTCAGAGGCACACAACGAATTGTTTAATTGTCGAAAATTAGCCGACTGAAAGACGAAATAGTAACCTTCTATTTAGGTCTCAATTTATCATGCAACAGTTGAAATCATATCAATTGTGACATATTCTCTTAAGGAGATTAATTTGTTCAAAACTATAGCAGAGGCTGAGGTTAGAATTGAGACAGACAGACATCGAACCTGAAATCTTCCTCGTCTTCAACGCCGGGCATTCCCTCATCCACCTTGTAAGAGCGTTATAAATAGTATAAATAAAGGTGTACCGCCGGAGGTTCGCGGAGCAGGGGCGCACATCGACGGGTCGATACCGCGTCACGTGGCCTGCCCGGGACAGAGCAGCCCCCCCCTTCCCAGCACCTCCCTCGCCAGCTCCACCCCCTGACGCACTCTTCGTTCCGTTTCGCTCTCTCTCCTTTCCTGGTTGCGGGACCACACTCTTGCTCCTTTAGCCAAGATCGGAAGTGGACTTCAGATTATCCTCACTCGAGATACGTCGTGTGGAGATTTCCGTAATTAAAAAATCCCTTCTCGGTGGCCTACGCTCGACTGCAATATTTTATCTCAAGAAAATTTAATTAATACTTTAACGTTCTCATTATCATTTTTAGACGAAAGTAATAATAAATGATAAGTCTTCATACACTAAGCAGTTAAAAGATCTCATTTAAAAAATTAAAATAAGATCGCTTTCCTTTCGAATGTTTATTTGTCGTTGATTAAAAATATCTACGAGTAGAAAGATTAAATTACACTTATCTTAACTTAAATATATGTATAAACTGAATGCTAGCTAAACAAATTACAATTTTATGATGTCCAATTATTTACAAAAATATTAACAGATCATTTTGTGAGCCTTAATTCATTAATTAATTTAGCCTCAAAAATTTTACATGTCAAAATGACACAAAATTGTTTATTTTCATTTTTTACTTTTATTTATTTACCCAACATTAGTTTTATACTCATATTCAATTAATGCTAACACATGAATGCTGTCGGTTTGAAAATTAATAGATTTGCTTTGTTTGATGACAATGTTAAGCAGACAGAATGGAATAAAAAAAATGTGATCGCTCGTAAATAAAAGTATGTATTGTAAAATTTATAGATAGATATATCTAGTGATAATTTATAAGTATAACTGATTTAATAAGAAAAACGAGATTTTATTAATTTCTGACGAAAAGCAATCGAAATAAGGGACGATTTTACAATTTAAGCGTTCGTTTTTCGTAATATGTAAATTGAATTAAAAAATATCTTTAAAATATTTGATGCCTCAAAGTTATTTGATCGTTAAGGGGCCGCTTACCGCGTTGATTATTAATAATGCAAATGGTCCTCTTATAATTCAAATATTATTTTAGAATACTATATCAATGGTGTTAGCGTTTATTTTCTTAATAAGATTCCATTAAGAAAACTTTAAATAATTGTACCACAGATTTGAAAAAGATTTGCTGAGAGGTTCTTCTTTCGGTGATCGACATATTGTTAAATGTTCATTTATAAACGCACTGAAGCATATCGAATGGTTGACGTCCTGATAATTAAGTGGATCAATTTCATATTCCTTAATACATCAATATTGATTGGACTTCTATTTTAACAAGGATGTAATTCACTTACGTCATGAATTACAGTGTTTTTAGTTTTAAATACCATAAAAGATCTCTGCTTAAAAAAGCTTCTTAGCCTACAATTATTGTAGAAAAATAAATAAACAATACTTCTGAAACAACTTATGTGATAAAATGTATCAAATATTTAGCCGAAATAAACCTTTAATAAGGTTCCAGCTGGCTAAATGATAATAATAATCAAAACTTAGATGTGTATATTAATATAAAAATGCCATTTAAGCCACGACGTCTCAAAACTATTTGATTTATTGAAAAATAGACAAAATTGAAATTGTTTAGTGTATTACACTAAACTACTAAACTTAGCACTAGCTACATCAGAGTATTTTCATTCACTATACTAAATAAAATGCTTCTCTAAAAGAATTTGGCAGCCATTATTACAGCGGTGAGCTCGTTTGAAGTGAAAAGTACATAATCATGACCTTACGCATTCCATTGTACGATGGTGTTCTTTGAATTGGGGTAAACCTGTTGATTATCAAAGGAAATTTTATGGAAATACATTCTAGTAGATACAATAGTATAATCCATCCAATGTTTACCACCAAAGAAAAGCTAGACTCCATGTTGGGTCCATTATACTTTATTTAAATGGAAAAAGATTTACTTGTTCATTCGATACAATTTTCGCTTTTTGGAAATCGAATTGTCTTTTTCACGAAATAAAAATATAAAATCTTTGCAACCACCTTACCACTCTAAAAGTGACATTTACAAAACACACAATTTAAAGTTCGGTTTGTACCTATTTTAAAAAGGTTAAGCATACAACTTTTTTTCAAAATTCAATTTTCCAACTTATAGGTCGTCGTTTGCATTCTGATTTTGTCTTATATGTTATTTGTAATTAAATGACAAATTCATAATATTTTCTATTATCATTAATAAAACAATCATTATGATAGACTTTTTTTTCGCCAATACAACATATAAAATATTCAGTGGTGTGCTTTAATATGAAGAGATTATAAACCATCGTAATACGTAAATAAATATAATGTGATCATTTTATGTAATATTTCTATTGATTAATAGTATTAATAGTAATTAACATCGAATGGCTATTTAACTAACATTTTTTTTTTTTTTTTTATACCATGTTCGCTCCCAACTTGGAGCATATGGATCTACA
>JAGVSQ010003734.1:4791-20885 GCA_022683975.1 Rhyacophila evoluta
TAAATATATATTTATATACATATATATTTATAGTATTTATAATAACTCTCGGTAGTCGAATTGGTAATTGTGATCACGTTCTATTAGTATTAGTTTCAAATACTTGTAAATTTCATCTTCATTTCATTTCATCTAAAATTCATTTCATCAGTTTTTTTTTGTAAATATTTTTTACTAAGATCTTTTCAAAATAGTGCATAAGGATGACAACAGTATAACTATGACCATTCCGTAAATAGGATAAGTGGCTCTTTACATATTTATGGCTTACATTAATCTATTTTCTCACAAGAATTGTTATTCACTCAATACATCTTATTTTGTTTTTAATCCTGCAGTTATAGGATTTGAACTCGTTATCTTCTTCTCCAAAGAACGCATGCTTACCTCTGGATTACATCATAGATTCTCAAAGTGCGAGCGCTGCGCCCTTGTGAACGCTGAGGCCATCTAGGAGGACGGTATCGGCTTTAGAAGCATTTGGGGGACGTTTATGAATTTGGTGGGCTCTGGTTCACAGTATTAAATAAAATAAAGTACAATGATAAGTTGTGTATTCACAAGAACTTCTCAAATTCTAAATATTTATAATTAATAATTTTATTATTTCAATAATTTTAGTTCATGATTAAAATTAGTTATTTAATTTTAATTTACTTAATTCAAACTGACATTCCTTCATTAATTTCCATTAATTAAAAAAAAGAGTAATTATTAATTAAGTCAACCAATAACTTAGTTTTATTGTGATATTATAATTTCGTTTTAATTAATTTGTTTAATTATATGTAGTATTTATAATTAAGTATTTTAAAGTACATTTCAACTCAAAGCTGTCATCAAACATAACCTTAAATAATACCATGCGATCATAAAATCCTAACGCTTTATTGATTCAAGTCTGATGGGTTCTGTGTATTGCTTTAGCATCTATAAATACCGAAATGTTATAAACACGTTGAATGACAAACAAAATTACCGTAATATCGTTAGACGCTCATAAAAGCTAAAATCGCTTGTTTCGTGTAACTGAAATTTCGTAGAATGCCATAAGCATAGCGTAGGAGTGAACATGCTAGCTTCATCCATTCGCAAATAGTAAATCAGCCTTTCGCGCTTGAATTAGGCATGGGACACTGTGGTTTCCTCGAATGCAGCAATAAATAATATCGTAGTACCTCTACGCAAGTGCTTGCTCGTAGCACTTCTTGCCTCTACGAGCCGCAAACAACACTTTCTATAGCGTGCATACGTTGAAAAGAAGCTTCATGTTAGATAGTACAAACTAACTCTTTAAAATCCTTGTATATTTTTTTAAAGTTTTTTAATATTATTGGTTACTTTTGAAAAATTCTTATTCTTTTAAAAACTTTTGATTTTTTAGATGAATTATATTGATTTAAGATTTTGAAGATATGCTTTAATTAAGTCTATTAAATTCTAAATTATTTAAAACTGGTAAACTTGCCGAAAGGCGAGACCCGGGTCGCTCACAGAGATCGCACATATGGAAGTTTACCAGTTTTAAATAATTTAGAATTTAAAATCAATTTCCATCAAGCATCATCAGTCAAAAACATAAATAAGTTTGGTATCTTTTTATAACAAGTTTGCACCAAAAGTGGAGCATATATATCTAAGCAGTGTAAAGAGCTTTAAAATAATTTATCAAACAAATATTACATCGAGTGAATAAAATACCATTTTTTCTTCACGTACTATGATTTTGTCTATGTACGTTTTGACTTATTCAAATCATTAAATAAACGTAATCTGTGCCTCTTGTAAATTTTGGCCTATTTGAATTTATCCTTTTTGTTTTTTACGGCCGTTATTATACAATAGAATCATGTGACAGTTGTTCGCAACTCAAATGTTCACTTCAATAGAATTATAAGAAATTTAAAAGAGTTACGAGAAACAACTGTATGATGGTTTTAATTATTTGTCAACAAATATTCTTAAAAGTGGTATTGTATATTTTGTGTTATGAGGTTTTGGCAGTGAGGCAACGGTATGCAATGTTTAATTTAAAATTAGATGAGAATAGAACTGGTTTGTATTAAATAAATAATATAAAGAAAGTAAAAATATGCCAAATTGAGTTAAACCTCGTAAAAATAAATTACGACACTTAAAGAAGGGTTGCTTTTATTTTTCATGAGGATTTGTCTTTTTTCCATTGTTTTCTGTGGTATTTTAAAAATACAGGGTCTGAAGTGTTAAAATTGGTCACGCTCGGTATGAAATTTAATGTAGGGTATAAACAGTGCTCTAGACGAAAGCGGTTATGTTAAATGAGGTCCTTAGTTTCAAAACAGGGCGTGGTGATAATTTGACAATTTTCTTCGAAAGAATTTGCGATTTGTTATTTTAAAAATTGGATATCAAATAAAATTGAAATGATAGATATTACGATAAATTAAACGGTTTTTAAATTTTTCATTCTGCTTGGAATCCAATCTTAAAAATAAAAAATTTCAAATACTTATGTAAAATCTCAATTTGAGAATTTCCAATTCAAAAGTGTAGTGTATATTTTTTTATACCATGTTCGCTCCCGACGTGGAGCATATGAAACTACGCAGTGAGCAGATCTCCACTCCTAAAGTGCAGCATATACATTTCCGCAATGTGAAGACGTCTTGATAGATTATTTTTCACAAAAATTGTTTGTCAGACAATTTGATCAACCCAATGGGCAAACACCAGTCCTGCATTTTTAGATTCTTAAAATCCAACACAGATGGAGAATTGAAACCGCATTCTCTGTATTGCTAGGTGCGCATTCTACCAACTACGCTAACGAGGAGTGTATAAATCTCCAAAATGTGGATAGTTATTTCGAAAGTTCGCAATTTGTTTTTTAAGCTACATAAATATATGATATGAATCCCAGGACATTACGTAAATTTTTATGTATAACCTTTAAAAAAATAAGCCACCAAAAGCTTAATACACATGCAATTAACATATCAAGTTGAATAAAGATATTAACTGTATTTTAAACTTGCGACCTCAAACTAGGCCAATAATTATGAATTAAACAAACTAATAAATTTTAAATCCAAGTTTATAGACATGTACACATTGAATTGTTTATTCTAAATTATTTAAAATCAATTTCCATCAAGCACCATCAGTCAAAAATATGAATTGTTTACTGTTACCAGATGTGGCGTTGCAAAGCTAAAAAAAATGTTATAACTTTCAGATAATGTATTTAAATATATATTATTACTATCAAACCACCGGGCAGTCCACCAAACGAATATCGAATACCAAACAATACAAAAAGTCTACGTTTTCAAATACAAATTCAAATATATTATTTCAGTTTCTTATTCGTACCTCGCAATAAAGTTACGTGAAATAAACTTATTTAAAATACTGTCTATCTATTTCTTTTATGTGAAGGTCAATATCAAAGGCATACGGTAATATATTCTAACATGCAGAAATGTTAAAATATATCTTATAAAGGGATTTAAATATTTTCGATTACGTAATACCACTCAGCGATAAAAAAAATTTCATAGAATAGTATTATCTATTTTGCATTCCTAGACGCAATATTTTTACTTCTTTATTAACCTTTTGGTTTCATAAATTGAAATAAAAATATCTCGTACCAACCTACAGATAATAAGCTTTTAAGTCATTTGATTTTTCCATACGTTAAATATTAACAAATAAAGCTCTTATATTCATTATCATTATTGTATGAACAATTTCAACGTGTGATATATTTTATTAATATTCTTCCAGGTGAAGGCCACGTTGCGTAGTGTCTCTTATTTCTTTCGGAACTTTTCTGTTCATAGAACATACCATACTCCTTCTGCCATACGCGCTTTCTATGCGGAGCATATAGCCACCATGTAACACCTCCAGAAATCTCTGTCACCCGCCAGCTGCCTCGTATCTTCCCAGTTCATACTATTCGTATTTTTGCTTAAACAGTTTCAAGATGTAATATATATATATATTTATATTACTCTAAATGAAGACCAGATTTTGTAGATGTAGGTGATCTCTCTTCTGCCTCCCAGAACCTTTTTGTTCATATAGTATGCCTTCCAGTACTAGTGTTTATTATTAGTATCATATTTCAATTACAAGGCGTATTGTCTTTAATTTTTTTAGAGGATCATTATCATTATATGTCGTTTTCTACTAATAAATAAATGCGCATTTTTATCATGTATATTTAAAAAGTAGATTATTATATAAGTATCCATAATGTAAAAAATAACAAAGTTAGACTGTTTTCACAAGAATTGGTTATCAGCTAATTGTAGCAGTCTAATTTTTTTTTAATGAAAAAAAAGTTCAGGTACAAAATTTTAAGCCTTAACTTCTGGTATATACGCACGTGCTGATGATCAGTTGCTCAGGTAATAAGTTATTTGCTATGTAATAAAATATTAAATCCAATATAATTTTTTTAAATTACATTCCGTTAACTTTGTGTTTTCAATACTTGAATAAATTATCACAATATAATCTTTGAAATATTACAGTTTTTTAGACCACCTAGTACGTTGAGTCATTTCTTTTCGAGCTTGTAATGCAAAAGAAGCTTTGGAATAGCAAATAAGTAAGCTTCGGTGAGACAAAAAAGCTCTCCTAATACGACAGCTGAACCGACGTTGAAGAGAAGTCACGCACGGGCCGTGGGTAAATATTCGATAGTCTATCTATCATACTTGGATAGGAGAGAAAGAAAACGGATGGTCGTACGTCATTATTTGGGGGTTGTATGGAAAGTTCATCGCCAGCGATTCTTTATCGACTTGCTATCTCACAACAAGTCGTCTACGAATCGAAATCGATGAATAATTACATTGTGATTTTATTTATTGCAATATTCTGGAAGTAGTGATGTGTTTGCATGATTGTTAATAGCTTGGTGCTAGAGATTGTGGATCTTAGTCTAGTAACTGTGTAACATTTGAATTTATTTTTGATTCGTATTTAAGTGCAGTTGATGTATCTTCGGTGGTCAAGAGTTTTTTACTATGGAGGGATTCTATATACCTTGCTTGCTATGTACAAGGTTAGAATTTAGTGTGGTGTACTGTTCGTATTTTGGCTGTCTGTTTTTTGTTCTGTTGTGTTGGGATCGGGAGGGATATTTTAGGTTTCCTCCTATTGTGATATATCCATTTTTATTATGCACAAAAGATGAGTCACGTAAGAAATGGTATATTTTCTTGGCCATGATTTGAATGCGTTCGAGCAGGAGACTCAAGTGCATCTTCGGCAAGCCATGGCCGTGGGTGGTCAAGAGTTGGAAAACTACAGTTTCTAGATTAAAACAAAAAACGAAGATGTAAATGGGTTGAGCAATTCTTTAAATCTATATGCTACAATATCAGAACGGATAAGCATAAAAAAACTTAAGTACAATATGTCATTTCCAATAAATAGAGAAACAATTAATGAAAACTTAGATATGTATTGGTTTCATACGTTTGGAGTAAAAATGGTATAAATGATTGTCTCTCCGGTGGTGGTAAGCGTGTGTGCCTCATATCCAGGGTATGTGGATTTGATTCTTGGAGTCAGAATACGAAAATTCAGGACTGAATGCCTGCTGGGTTGAACAACTGTCTAAGAAACAGTTCTCTTAAAACATATAATATGTCAAGATATGTTTTTATATTTGGAAATTTATATACTCAACTTTTGGAGTGGACATCTTCACACTGTGTAGATTCATATGCTATACTTTCGGAGCGAACATGGTAAAAAATAAAGATTAATTACTTAAAAGACCAGTTTTTATTAGCAATAGCTATTTGTGTGGTACGTTTATACATCGATCTAGGTTATTCAATAATAGAGAGCCGTTAAATCATGCAAATATTTTATAAAATACTTAAAATAAAGATAAATTTATCCCATATTCACCCCCCCAAGCGGAGCATATGGCCATCACATGACGCCTCCAAGATAGTCTATCATCCACCAGCTGCCTTGAGTTATCCTAGGTCATACTGGCTACTTTTAATTCAGTACATAGATAGAACGTAAAAGAGACAAGCAAGATCCAGACTTACCGAAGGCATCCGCAGTACATGCACTAGTCAACGCTGCTGTATGGCTTTAAGTTTAACAGGGGGCTGCTTCGTCCGCTTCCTTATCTCAAAGTTCCTTACGAAGTCAGACCACTTCATCCCCTATATGCAATGCAAGAATCTATTCTACGGTTCATACGGCTCTTCTGAGTTTTTGTTAAGTGGTAAGATTTGCTACTGTACAGCGTCACTGACGAAATGCATGCACCAAACAACGAGTACCGACGCGCCGCCCACACAGCCCGCATTAAGTTGAACGTTGCTTCAGCCATTGCAGGGCAAATAGCGAGCTTTTAATGTATGCTAACATCTTATAGTATATGTACCTTGAGTTATTTGAAGCTATTGACCCGTTAAATGATTTGATCCTTGCTAGTCAAAGTCCGGATCGAATTAAGGATATACAAGAGAAAAATTTAATATCCTGATATGTAATCAATCGAGGATAATATTCTTTATACTACGCGTTTTTTTTTTGCGGAAAAATTGTACAGTTCTAAGTATAAAAAGCTTTGTAAAAGAATACAATTTACTCCAGTGGTTTACAAACATATTAAGGTAAAATCATGATAATCTTGTTTCAATGCCGACTTATTTAAATTAAATCTGTTGGAGACTTGTTGCGGGCTCATTTTTTTCCATGGCCATTGAAGGGGAACTCCATTTGGTCGAGATGGAAGGATCGCGTGCAGTGGCCTCCGTACCTAGTCACGGTATTAGCCCATTTCTTTCACATACAAATACCATGGCATCTGCTGACGATTCCCTCGACCCCACAATGCCAGAATATTTGAACAATTACATTAAATCATAATTATACGTATTTGAAAAATACGTAGAAAGTTAATACGATTAACAAAGACACTATCATCATATGATATTACAAAATAAAACGATCATTGTTCATCATTTTAAAATAAAATGAGTAGAACTTTGATATAATGGACCTCGATACACTTAATTTTTTCACCCGCCGTGAATTTACACTCATTTTTCTAGTGTATGTTGTGACATAACAAAAATGAAACGCCATTCAAGTGCTGAAAGAGTCCGAAGAGCAGTTTATCATGACCTCAGCTAGTATTTATTAGAGTGTGCGTGTTTTTATTAATTTAGCCCTGTTAACATCTTTTTGTGTCCTCTCAGGTTATCCCTGCATCCCGTAACTCTGCCGAATACATTTTATAGAAAATATTTAGCAGCCTTCTGGGACTCCGATGACCGGTTGGCTTAAAGAATAAGCAGGCTTAGTTAAGGCGGGTTTTAATCAATGATTTACCAATTAATTTGGACATTAAAATAAGAAATTGTTTACCAGACTTTGGCTGTCAAAAGATATTTCAAACTTAGCTAGAAATCGGTGATAATTTCACAATATTCGGAAAGGCTCATGAAATTCTTATATAAGGCTAGATTTTCTCTTTGAATTTCAAATGATCTGTAACCATGGTGATTATATATAGAAACTAATAATAAATTGAAAAATTTACTTACCAGATAGCGTTATGTATTCAATTTAACGTATCATCGAACGTAAAATCAAAATATGTGTTGTAAGCAAAGATATTAAATTTTATTGAAGCATCCAAGTTACTGGTGTACCATCGTAAAGTGAAATTATTGTTATACATCGAGTTTGAATATAAATATATCATTATTTTTAATAGTTGCACAACACTATGAGCTTTTAGGGTTGTGATATTATCCACCGGAAATTCATGAAACAGCCCTTTTGAGGTTTCATTTAAGCGATAATTTTTTATATATCGAAAATTATTATGTTTTATAAACATGAACTGATATTTTTATTTCATTTGTGGTTACTAAACAAGTTTGCGTTGTGTATTATAATAACACACAGATCTTGAAAGTTTTCATGTCTAAAAAGTCGTATTTAAAACTTGTTTACTAAAATATATTTAAATAAACTTGTCTATTAACTGAAATTTCTTAATTTGATAAACAATTGATCTATATCAGCAGCCTAGAACAAGTTTTTGGACACAACTTGTTCGAAAACTGTGAGTTATTTTTAATTTACACGATTAATTGTGTTTAATTAATACTGTGATACAATATATACAAATCGTGGTTTTACAGTCGATCGGATCGATGGAGCTTTCTGTAAAACTTTCTGCGGTAGGTTTTTGTTAGCTTTTAAATAATATTACTAATAAAAATAATAGTTTAAATGGTAGGAAAAAGTTAGTTTTAGAGAAAAACTTTAATCTAGAGATAAGCTATTTAAAAATTGCAATTAATTTTACCTTAGGAAAGCTGTTTAAGATTGATTTAAAATAGATTTTTGAAGAGGATGATTTGATTGTCAAGCAATTTCTTCAAAACAATGTCTTAAAATACACTTGTTTAATAAGCTTTTAATTTTTGCTACACCATGGTGTATGTCTGCATATTAAGCACAGAAGTATGATGTATATTTATTTTAAAGTCGAACAGTTTAAAGTTGACAAACTTCTATATGGATGTTATTTAAGGTCCGAGCTTCTTATATTCTTTTCTATAGTTTGTGTATGGTTGGTATCTTTAAGCTGGTGTAAAAATCTGAGTTTTCTCACACCGATAAATGTAATGATATAAAGTACATGAGTTAGTGGTGTAATACTTTCATGGTATGCTTTATTTTCCGCTATAATTCTGAAAAGTTAATAGGCACTTCGTAAAGATCAGTCCAATAAATAAAATGCCAGAAAATAAAACTATTTTACAATTTCGTTGTTGTACACAAACGTCATGATCAAATTTGCAAGTATTATATAAGCCGAGTAAATTGAATTTAACATAACTAGTGCTGATACCTAATTTATTTTTATTGTGTATATTAACTATTTGGTACTGTTTTTGGTTTAAATTTAACAAATTCAGAACTAATTTTGCTTTCCAACATTTCATGCCCAAAACACTTCCTTAATTTATAGAAAATAATATTTGTATAAGCCAAATGAAATACAAAAATTATCGATGATCTCTTTGATACTATTTTGGTGATTCTGTATGGTCATTTTCTTTACATTTTTGATGTTATCATCGATTATTGACGAGCGAGGCGACATTTAAGATACCCGTAATTTTCAATGTTTTAACAGCAGAGTTAAATAACATCAAATCAATAATTTACAAGGATTGATATTCTTTTGGTATATCTATTGGTAAAACTGTTTAACAGTTTTTTCTACAATATGAAGCATGTAGATCTACACAGTATGGAGATGTCCATTCTAAAAGTGGAGTATAGATGGATTTCCGAAATGTGAAGACGTTTATTTTTCAGTAGAATCATTTGTCTGACAATCGCTCAACCCAATAAACCCATTTAATAATAAAGACATTTTTTTGTAGATTATTTTGTACAAGGTTGTCAGATAATTATTCAATCAAATTGGTGTTCTGTTTTAAAGTTTTAAACACCTCCAGATGTGGGATTTTAACTCTAAGCCTCCGGTTTTAAGGCTCGCAATCTAACCAATCACCTGACTTTTATAATACCTACACAATTTTTTTTTATTGTTGTATAGTGACATAAATTTCACGACCTTGAAAAAATGTGTTAATATTTCTATCTCACTTGCAAGCATTCTTAACCATATTTTTTTTTCTTGTATAAATATTTTATACTGTATCATATACAACAAGACCTTATTTAAATATAGTAGAGCATAGATAATAATTCAATTTAATTTAATGCTCATTTATAAATTTTAACTGATTTTTACAATTTCTAAGATTAATAATAACTACTATAAAATAAAAGAGCTTCAATTCAAAAGTTGATAAAAAATGGAAGCTTAAATAAATTATACTATTGTAATATATATATTAAAAAACGGGCACGCGTTTTGGTTATTTTGTAATAATTTTATGAATAATACATGATACAAAATAATTTTATTTAAATATTTACATTATCTAATACAAAGTATTTTATGTATTATAGAATATATCAGGGTTCATAGTATTGTGAGGATGTTTTGATTTATATCACAATGAAAAGAAATGCAATGCATCAGAAATGTCAGAAAATGTATTAATCTGTCAAACCACAATGGAGATCACTTTGCTTATGCTGAGAATGAACATTATCCTTAGTTCTTGTAAAAAAGTTCCATAGAGAAATATACTTGTTAAAAGATTTATAAGATTAATAACGTCAGTATTATATGGTTTTATATGAGTTAAGCGAAAACTTTTTTTGCTTAAAGTGAGCTGAATAATATGATACATGGTTGGTGGTGGATTGTGTTAATAAATAAAGCTCTTAATATAATTCTGAAAAATTCTTTTATTGTATATTTAAAATAAATTATAGTCTATCAAATATCTCTAAGACAATTAACTGTCCATACATTAATCAACCATCAATACCGACATTAAAATCTAACAATATAATCCGGAAAAAAACAAAAAATATTGCAAAAATAAAAACTCTCTGAATCAAATTACCCAACCTAACGTACATTATCCTAAACTGCAGAATTTTTTTGTTTGGAAAGCTTTTAAATAAGAGCCTTTTATATATTTTCATAGTTTTATAATATCTATTCAGAAAATGGAGCATATGCATCTCCATAGTACAAAGACGTCTATTCCGAAAATGTGGTATTGTGTATGTCTACAATATAAGCATTTTTTGGCTGATTTTTCCATGATTTGGTTCGATTAAAATCAAATTGGAAAAATGTATAAATGATTATTCACATTAATTTAATGTGATGAAGTTGTTTTTTTTAAAAGAATTTGTTGCCAGCTGATTGATAAACTTAATGTGGAACTCTCTATAATTAGAGGATCATTTAGGGAATAATAACTTGATTTTCACATCTGCTGAACTTTTAAAAATCTCGTGAAAAAAATCTATCAATAAATGTCTTCATATAACAAAGATCCATGTATACGTTTATAATGGCTATCTTCACACTGTATAAATCCATATGCTCCACTTTTGAGGCGGGCATGGTAGAAAAGAGTCTTCAGCTTCAAACTTACTTCTTGGCTACCAGAGAAAAAAAAATTCAGTATCATTAGTATTGAAATACAGTGCTTTCAATTGAGTCTCATTTGATTAAAGGTCAATGTACTTAAATTAATTAAATTACTACTTAATTACAACTAAATTAGACAGTGGTTTTGAGCACTTATTATAGATTTTCATGGAGAGTATTTTCAAAGGTTTTATGTATGCTTTATTTACACGGCTTTTATTAACACACATTATGGATTTTGCTTTTTCTGAATAGAAACGCTTTGCATATCGTCGAAATCCATTTGAAGCTTCTACAATGGATCTATATTTGAGTGAGCTGTAACAAATAATTGATGGAATTCTACGAAAGCTCGAGCAATGTATACATGCAAAAGTATATTTTACCAAAGTTATATAATATTGTAATATACACAATAGATTAGATTTTTATTTGTAAATTTTTCATGAAATTGTCTTCTTAGAATATAAAAGAAAAGTGTACAATATTTGATAAAACAACAACCTTATATTTCAATCTCAGTATTATCTCAAACATATTATATTTTATATATTTTTACTGGTATGAATAATTCATTGATATCCAAATTTATAATAAAATACAACAACGATTATTTTCATAATTTATTAATCATGTCTTAGAGAAAACACGAATAAATATATAACATATCATTAAAGACGTTTTAGTTTTATATAGGTATTTTTGTAAAGATATACGTCAGATATGTCAAACTGTTCATTTAAAACTTGGATATTAAACTTTTAAAATAAAATTAAAAGTTGGAAATACAATATGCTTGGAACAGTTTTCTATCGTACTAAAAGTTCTACTAAAGATGGCTGAAAATAATCTGAAACATACTTATCCTAATCTTCCTGATTGCTCATTTTAAGCCTTAAAATACATGTTAATAAAATCAATTGGACTTATTCTGTGCGATTAATTTACTAGGGCTATAAAGAATCAAATAAATCACATGTTAAAATATATTCTAGATTCGTTTTGTGATTTCCGTATTTTTAACATGAAACATTTTTTTTATATCATGTTTGCTCTTGACGTGGAGCATATGGATTTACACAGTGTGAAAATATCCACTCCAAAAGAGGAGTATATGGAACTCCGCAATATTAAGACGTCTTGACAGATTATTTTTCACGGGAATTGTTTGTCAGATAATTACTTAACTCAATGAGCATCTAGTCTTGCATTTTAGGATTTTAAAAAATCTGATAGATGGGGATTCGAGTCCGCATTTCCCGGATTGTTAGGCGTGCATGCTACGAACTACGCTAACGGAGAGACATAAAATATATACTTATAAAAAAATCTTTTCTATTTGTTTTTGTCTGCATACAATGTAAAAAACTTATTTAAAAAAAATGCGTGAAAAATGTTTCTTTTTATACATCTATTTGTATTGTTTTTGTGTGTAGCTTCAAAACATACTCTATCTGACAAATAGTATTTAATAATTTTTAAATTTCATCTTAAGCCATAAAAATTTATACTTTAAAAATGATATCAAAAACAACAAAACAATCCATCTAAAAATATACAAACTCGGGGCTTCTAATTACTCAATTTTTAAACGAACATCCATTAAGAAATTTTTCGTCGATGGTTTGACAATCTAAATATCATTACGACCTGGAATGTAGATTGTCTTGTATTCTAAATGCCGACTTCAGTAAAATTATCATTCTTATAGGCATTGCTGACAATAATATCTGAAATGTAAGCCATATTACCCCATCCTGGGCTACCTCGCGTTCCCTCGCTTTACGTATGTCAGTTTGGTACGGTCAACGCTGGCGTATCGAAATCACATGCCCGGAAAACAATTGTTGTTTGGAAAGCGGCCCTAATGGAAAATCGATTCAACTCGACTTGAGCCTTTGTGCTCTGAATACGTTATTAGAGTTAGCAGGTTTTGAACTATTTTTTTTTTTTTAATTTAGATTTTTGATCTTGAAACTTCTTCCTCTTCTTCTACCATATTTGGCCGCATAACAAAACATTTTTTTTACCATGTTCGTTCCTAACGTGTAGCATATAGATCTACACAGTATAAAGATATCCAATTTAAAAGTGGAGTATATGGATCTCCATAATGTGAAAACGTCCTGACAGATTATTTTTCATAAGAATTGTTTGTCAGATTGCGCAACCCGATGGGCATCCTGTATTTTTGGATTTTTTTTAAATCCTAGAGAGATGAGGAATCAAATCAGCGTTCTTTAGATTGCTAGACGCGCCTGCTACCAACTACACTACCGGGTAGACCTTAAAACTAATGTCCTTAAAATGTTACCTATAATAATTTTATATAAATTTAGTACACGTATACTTCGACTTAAGATTGCTCTTTATACGGCATTTCACTATAGTGGCCTTTTTAAATTATGGCCCACAATATTTTGTCTCCCTCATCTGTTGGATTATTAAAATCTGAAAAATGCAGGACTAGATGCCTGTTGGATTGAATATTTGTTTGACAAAAAATTCTTGTGAATAATAATCTGTCAAGACGTCTTCACATTGTGGAGATCCATATACTCCTCTTTCGGAGTAGATATATTCACACTGTGCAGATCCATATGCTGAGTAAAGATGGTGTTTTGTTATACGGCCGAAAAATGTTGTACTATTAACGATTTTCTGTTTTAGTAGGCAACACAGCTACATTTTGCTCCACGAAAATATGAAGAACGTTTGGCACAATATTGCCGCAGTTGCGTTGTCGCTACACTAAAGTGTAGTGTTTATTCTTATTTGTTTTCTGGCTTAATTTTGTTTTTGTTTGTATTAATTAGTGAATTGTAAATATATTTGGTACGTATGTATTAGAAAAACTATGTTTTTGTTATGTATATTATTAATTTTTTAAAATATAATCGTCCGTTTTTGGTAGAAATGCCACAGAAAAGTTAATTGAATTTGGAGATTGATACTTATGTAAATAAAAAGAGAAGCCAAAAATCTGCCATGCCAGCGATCAGAAGTTTTACGTCCTATGAGTCGTGGTGAGAAAATTGTTTAAATTTATCATTCCATGGTAAAGTCTACCGTTCAAGCTGTTTGGTATCGGTAAATTTGATTTCTTCTATGAAATCAGATATCGACACTTTTTTTAAGAGTATGAAATACAGTCGAGTTTCAGATATAATTGATTTATTTGTAGATGATTCAAAACTAAGGAAATACATCTATTTGGCTAAGCACTTGAGTTTAGTTTATTGGAGAATTCTGCCATTCTGGCTAATATTAATCTTTGTTTCGCTGATAAATCGGGGGAAGTTGAGAACATCGGCTGTTTTTAATACAAAATTTTGAGTTAAAATGTTTCTAGTGATACTATATGGAGAGAAATGATTGTGTTTAAAGAAATTGTATCGTTTATTGATTTATAATTTATCTGAGTATTGATGGATTTCATTTTATAAGTGTATTTTTTTTTCTGATGGTCCTATCTCTTTTTTTTCTTAAATTCTTGCTTGAAACAGAACATTTACGTAATCATTTACATCAAAAGTTACGCAGATTTGCTGTTACTCAGTTAAGTCTTGAAAGAGTCTCTACCTTACCTGGCTACTTTTATAAGTGGAAGATTCTATCATCCTTGGAGACTGTCAAATACTTTATGAAAAATGTATTCAATAACAGGGAATTTTACAAAAGTCTTTGTTTTTTGGTCCTATTTTACAGACAGGAAGTATATATAATATATAAAATACACGTCAAGAATTAATTGTAAGAAGTCAGTTTGTATTAAGCGAATGACGACACTTTAACTATGACAAAGATTCAAAACAAATAAACAAAAACTACAGGACAGAATGCGATGGAAAAGTATCGAGTTTTATGTGAATCTTTATTTTTAAAAGAAATGTGATAATGATGAATTGATGCAAAATTTTTAATTGACATAACGTCATCATAGCAAAAATGATTGATGATTTTTGCATATTAGATATTTGAAAACTTTTTCGGCCACAAACTTTTAGTTTAAAAGCTTTTTTCAATGTTTCATTCGAATGACCTCGTAAAAAATAGCCATAGTACATATAATTTTGTTTACCAGGACAATACCACGCTATTTAAAGTTTTTTGGTTAAATTAGTATCATAAAAATATCCTATGGTATTTAAATCTAAAACATTAAATGTATATTAAGCTGCCTGAAAATAGTACACATTGAAATCCTGGTCGCAAATAATAATCAATATTACAGTTTACAAACTTTCAATGATGCAGAAATTTAATTAGTGTTCCTATAATAAAATTATAAAATAAAACAATGGTTTGCGGTTTCTCTATTGTAAAGCTCTGTCTGGTATGAAAACATTTACACAATACTTGTTCGTTCACTGCGTAGATATACGTTTAATCGCGTGAACATTAACGCATTGTAATTTAACTCTTGAATTATTTAATGAAGGTTTTTATTCAATCATAAAACACATGCACTACCAAAGCTATCATTAGAAACTTTTTATTCGTCTAGAGCTTTTAAAGGTGTTTCTTTATTTGATTGTAGTTTAAACATCATTTAATTTTCTGAATACATATTACTAATAACATTATTCATACACGCGTCTTACACAACAGTCATATGAAAGGTATATTTCCAAAGTAAACTTATTCCATCGTATTAAAATTTATAGGGGAAGATTTTAAACAGGTATTTTTGTATGGAACAATCAAATAGTATGTATGTACTAATTTAAATAAATCAATTTAAAAAATATGTAAAACATGCTATATTGGTGGTTTAATGACTATGTAACTATATAATGGCTTAATAATACCATCTGTTACACCATGCTTTAATGGCTATTCAAAGTTATTTAAATAACTCTGTTTTTTTTTCTAATGTTGGTCTGTATGTCTCTGATAACTACCTAAGAAATCGGTAACATCAGCTTTTTTTCATTCCTAAATGCAGGACTATCCTGTCAGTAGTCATGCCAATGCGGAGGGCAATGGTGATGTTTAACGAGATTGCCTCGGA
>JAGVSQ010003735.1:0-20885 GCA_022683975.1 Rhyacophila evoluta
ATTCAAATCTTATCAATACTATTTTTTAATAGTAGAACTTTTTTTGTGAATATAATTTTAAAATTTGAAATTAAGCTAAAAGCTAAGGAGTAATAAACAGACGAAAATTAGTGATGCCTTCAATGTACGTAGTATTTCAAATTAAGTGAATTCTTTGAAATGAGCAACATCAGAGACAATTATTCTAAAAAATATTCAGCCTTACAAACTACACTCGTTCGTATTTGTGCTTGTTTGTGGTAACATTATTAAATACAACATCCAAGGGCAACGTTCGCTTGCTGTTCTATCTTATGGTTATTACAAGTGGGTTTTTCCTGTATAGATGTTTGCGAAGATAGTTTTGTATCACGCTTGTTAATCCTTCTATGCATGTCCATGCCTTACTTTTTATGTAACTGAATGTTATAAGAAATCTTTGAAAAATCCTTAAAAACAACACGTCACAGTCATTTAAAAATGTATTTAATCGTATTAATGACATCACCATTCTAAACTCGATTCCATCAATTTTTTTTTTTTATATTTAAATGGAAGATTATTTTAATATTAAGGTTAAATTTTCGTGCATTCTTTTCATAGATCACAACATTTTTTTCCATTCTCCATGTATTCTGGAAATAGATTTTATTTTCAAATTTGAGATCAAATACATATAAGGTTAATTCATATATTTTTATTTGACTAAGTTGTACTGTAAGAGTCTTTCAAATTTTAATCATGAAATATATAATCGCTCGTGAATCTTTTCAAACTCTTCGCTCCTCATATTTTTTTTATTAAATATTTGTCTAAAATGCTAAAAGGGGCTTTAAAGGCTTACGTTAATTATAAGGTGGAACCAATTGTCATGTTTTTCAAAACAAGTTTAAGAAAATTAAAGGTATACAATTTTTAATGTTCATGAAAAATAAAAAAATAAATATAAAGAGAAAGAGCTTAGAAAAATGGTTTTTAATGTACGCAAAACTTTTACGTACTCATTTTTATACCACATTTAATACAGTACAGTAGTTTCAATAAAACCTTCTCTTCAAATTAATAATCTTAATTGTAAGCCATAGATACGCGTAATATTAATCAGGCTACGTGCAACTATTTTTTGTTAAGTGTTATATAATAGAACTAAATAAACAAATTGACGCTAATTCAAGAAAAAGTCATTAGTAACAAAGTTAAACTATCATTTCCGGATAATACAGAGACGTATCCATATACTTAAAAAAATAGTAAAACACTCGCATTCAATTTAATATATATGGAGGTTTTTCATCCTTACTCAATATTTTTTTTAAATCAGCGTAAATTACATAACATTTTAGGCATATTATATAATCAATGATGGATCGGTATTGTAAATATTTCAAATTTCATGTTCGAGGTAGTTTACTCGTAAGATTTACAAGTATCGCTATGACGCTCTTTTAAACACTTTTAAATACTTTTAACTTCTTCCTAAAGGTGTAATAATTTAACCATCCAATTAAAAAACAGTATGTAAATTTTAGTAACCAGACAACTGCTCGCAAGATAGCTGCGCACCGGACAAATGCTAATACGGCGAGTGCTCACATAAAAAGTAGTGCACGCATAGACAACTGCGCACATGACAAGTGCTCACAAGACACTTAGTATGAATACTTTAATGTGTGCGCATATGTCTTTTGAGCATTTGTCGTGAGCGCGTTTGTCTATGCGTGCACTTATCATGTGAGCACATGTCTTTTGAGCATTTGTCCGGTGCGCAGCTATCTTGCGTGCAGTTGTCATAGAACCATAAATTTTATTTCATCATTTTTTTACCCACTTAATATCAAGGTTTATCGCTAATTTTAAAGAATATGTTCTTAGCCAATAATATTGATAATTTACTTTGTGACATCAAAGGTATATTTGGTGCGATTCATGAGGGCCAATTTCGTTTGTGATGGTATTTAAGTGAATTTAAATTTTACAAAATTAATTATTAATAATAAACAAAGATGTGTTGCAAACTTTTATTTAATCGTACAGTAATTTATTTATATCTCAAGATGAAAAATATCTATCAATCTTCATCATAAATAAAACTTCCGGATATTTGACGTAACATAATTTGACTTAAGCGGAATGAGTCTCTAGATAAGTTTTTATTATCGTATCAAAACACACATTGAATGAGTTCAACGTATACGCATATACCTAATATGAGCTATTATGTAATAATAGGTTTTTTCATCAGGTTGTATTTGTTGTACGTTTAATTTATGTAACATCAAACAGGCAAAAAAGTTGGACGTCTATTTAGTTCACGAATACCTTTTGACGAATTGATCAACTGACTGATCTGTTCGAATATATTATATAATAAATTATTAGGTCATATTGTATAACGTTCTGCAAATATTCTTTGTGGGCGAAGAGTTCGCTGAACCATATTAACTAAACTAATTTATAAATGTTGATATCGGCATAGTGTGTTGTTAAAAGTTATTATTATTTTTAACAAGCCTTTCCGATCGTGGAGCATATGAATGAATATTTTGAAAACTCATCTTGCTAGATTTTTGTTTCATGAAGATTGATCTTTAACAAATTTTTCGACCTATCTCAACCATCCATGTTTTAATTTAAAAACTCTTTTTTCTAATTGTTAGATTTTCCACACCAAAGTACAATATTATGGAGACAGATCATTCAAAACAAACAAAAAGATACTCAAACACTTTTTTTGTTTAGCCTTTTTTAAATATATTTTTTTATGTTCATTTATATATTGTTAAGTCGATATTAAAGAAAATGAAGTAAATCAGAAAACTGCAAGCTTTAAATCTTTTGAACCAAAACATTTTACGTACTTGAATACTGTAATATAATATAATAACGCGATATCTGTTAAATAGATATATTAAGATTTTTTGGTTTACTGTAATTTATATGAACGAAAACATATAAATGATTTTTTACAAATCAATTATGGCCTAGTTTGTGGCGGTTCACATATTAAAAATATACTTTGTAATTTCTCTTACAATGCTTACAATGATGTTAATTATTTTACTGATAAGACATTTTTTTAATAACCATATATCATGTTCTTTTAAATCAATTTGCTGCAGTTCAAGATTCAATAAAACTAATAATTTTTTTTTAAATATATACTGTTATAAATCTCATTAACTTATCTGTTAAGTTTTATGCATTCATAAACAACTTATGAGTAATTAAAAACAATCTTTTGGGATTTCCATTGCTTATGAAGACGATTCATTTATTATTAAATACATGAAGTTGCTAATTAAAAATTTACTGAAAAAATGAGACATGCAGTTTTAATCATAATAAAAGATAAATTTCACTTACCAATAACTCCTGTGATCTTCAATAAAGTTCGCAGTGTTCTGACGCCTTGCTGCTTATGAATTTCTTTTGGAACAACTCGTTTCTTGAAATTTCATAAATTGTTAAAATCATGTGACTGGTCGTTTTCATCAACCATATAGCAATCTTCAAAGCACCAAATTCCACTAATTGATAATAGAATTATATACACAGCAAAGTAAATTGCGTAAATTAAAACGCACATTGCTTACGAAGAAAATTGAAGCCGTACGACTTTCATTCGATTTACAAAGGAACAAAATAATCCGAAGATAATATATAATTCATTAAAATATCCTGGTTATTGTAATATTTTTTGAATAGTTGTGAAATGATGATTTATCAATTTTCTTGTTACAAGTTTTATTGTGTATGAATCAAGTATAGTGCAGGTATTCTCTCTTTCTTTGATGTGGTGTAATTCATTTGATTAATGCCTTTATACAGCAAATCATTTACTGCTTCAGGAAGAAAATCTCAACAGCTTCGATCTGACTATGCCAATTGACTATCTGAAAAAGGTAAAAATATTTACAATGTATTAATGACGTAAAATACAAAAACGTCATAGACTAAAATTTGTAAATTTACCGCTAGAGGAAAAAGTTTGTTCAAATCAATATCTTCCTTAAAGCAATAATAAATTAAAATACAAAAAGTTTTAACTAATAATTTATTTAAAATTTGTATTTCTTATTATTTATATGTCCTACTATATAGTGTTTGATTAAATTTAAGACCGGTTTTATAGTATAATACTCGTATTTCTAATTGTGTTACTTTATTTTTGGAAATAACAGAATAATTTTATCTGGAAAAAACAGAATAAATTATCATCATGTGATATATTTTTTTTACCTAGGATTTCAAGATGTCAAATTCATCTAAAATATTAGTCTATTCTTAGATTTACGTCACTGTTTAGTCACAAAAATAATTTAGATAAACAAATGGCTTACATTTTAATCAACCACGACGTATATAACGAAAAATCATGTTTAAATTTTTAACAAAACGATAACTTGAATTTAAATATTTTGTTGTAGAAAACGAAAATTAAATTTTAAAGGCGATTAAATGCAAGATATTAAAAAAGATTATCTATTTACGACATAAAAAATAAAGAATTAAATAACTTACATCTTCTAAGGTTAGCAAAAATATGTTTTTTTACTAAGCTTAGGTTTAAAATATCAATAACGGAAATTGAAATTTATTTTCCTTTAGATTTAATTTTTCTTACGAGTTCACTGGCACGACAAGGCCAACCACATTCACTCAACTGAAAGTCTACTTTGAAAATGTTTCTCGTGCAAATAAATTGACTGCGCATTATCAAGGGACTCACTTTGTATTCATTTTAATAATACCTCTATTTTGAAAATCAATCCCAACAAAAGTTTTTATTTTTTACAAAAAATCATAGAAACGCAGTTCAAAAAAGCATTCTAATTTTTTTATGCATCATGGAATATTTTTATAATCTACTATATAAGATATTTTCTATGTATGAAATATAACAAATACAGAACACAGTATCTTGGTTCCAAAAAACATATTTGTACACTAGCAAAGGGTGTGTTTGTTTTTTGAAAATATTTAACTTAAGTTGAAATGTATATATTATTTATAATACTTGTTAAAACACTGAAATAAACTGAATAATTGTGTAAACTTGCATACGTTTACTTACAATAATGAGAAAATTACTAATCAACAGTTATTATATTATTCCTTCTTATATCAAACAAACTACAATGAAAGAACTAATTTTACAAATATTGTTCTCGATATTTCGTCTCAATTATTAAAAAAATACCTTTCAACAAACACAATCATACTTGTTGACATTTTAGCAGTAAAAATTTATGAATGAATCAACGGTAAAGCGTGTAAGTATTTTTTCAACAAATATGATATAATTTTATATGGGTTATAAAAAAAATCATTGGAACAACTGGTTTCTTATTTTTTTCAGAACGAATATTTAGATCAAGCAAGTTCAAGTTTTTAAACTGCTATTGCTTATAATACATATTACAAATTTTGGGGTGTGGTAGCTATATTTTTTACCAAAAAACTATTACATGCTTAACGCTGTTACAGTAACGAAATAAGCCTAATTAAGATTAGAAATATGAATGAGATTGGAGAGATGAAAGATTTCAACACGTCAATCAAATTTAATTAATAAGCTGATGGTATTTTCAATCTAAAGTGATTAAATATAAATCATTCTTTTAGTAAATTATTTTATAAGCCATATGAAATACATCGATCATGTTGGTAATTTTCAATACCAATTCTGATTCACTGTCTTAAATGTACGTAATTTAATTTCACATATTTTATCATCGAACCAAAGATCAATACATTAATGTGCTGTTTTAGTTAAAATACTTTCTGTTAACACTATTTTCGTAACTAAACTCTTGCTATTCTAGTTTATCTGTGCAAAAAGTCTAATAAAATAGTAATAGAGTAGTTCAAAAAATATACATCATCAGTTTTCAAAAAAAGCACTCAATTAAAGAGCTTTTGAAAAAAATTCAGGGATACTCTAGATAACAAAAACTTTATCATTTATTGCTTGTCAACCTTACTTTTCCGCAGTAAATATAATCACTTTCATTACTACGAACATGTTTATACTGGTTTAAGCCTAGGTTTATAGTAGAAGTCACTTATTTCTCTTGCAATTTTGTACCTATACACAACAGACACAAACGTGTCTACAGTATAATAATATATAGCTGCTATAAAAATATTTTATTTTTTATTTATTTAAAATGTATTGATTTACTACTAGTTATTTGCATGAGTATTACATTCGAATCTTTTTAGGACAACTTCCGAAGTTATGGAAGTTTTATTTTAGATAATTTATGCAACAAGTCAACGGTTCATTGAATCATTATGCACATTTGATATTTTTTTACACTATTCAAAAGTTGTAAATTTTAACCAGCCATTTTCATAAAATTAATTAAATGATTCAAAAGGGAAATATTCTTTCCTTTCTTTCACATTGCGTGTTAATTTTGCTCTAGATTAAATGCATTAATATGCAAACAATTTTTTAAGAATCCCACATTTTTATACTTTAGCATGGCTGTGGAATGTATGTTACATCTTACAGAAAATATTATTATTGATACATGTAATTGAAATTGTTTTGGCCTGGAAGATTATTATCATGCCATTGGTATATCGAGGTGTATAGCATCTCATAAAAATATTAGATGTTTACCTACTTTTAGTATAAATAAACTGTTTGTTACAATACATTGTATAGAGTTCAGTCTTATTGTACTATTTTTCACAAATATAAACAAAATTATTGTTTTTTTATAATCTCTTTTCACCATTAAATTAATTTGCGATAGTGTGCTTATTTAATTAAAAATCTTAACTTTTAAAAGAACTTATTTCTGTAACTCAACAATTATAGCATACTTTTCACTTGTGAGTTGTGTGATTAAATCTTGCAAATAAATTAATTATGCACATATGATTTTGTTACTATAATTCTAAGGTATCACTCAACTACATTAACAAAATACTTTCAACCAACTATCAGAAAGGATATTCAAATAACTTATATACACAGCTTAACCGTTGTTTTTGTTTCTTTTGTAAAAAATAATTACATACCTTCTTTGATTTAGTTAGTACGTAGTAATATTATACTTGTTACGTTCTTTTAAAAAATATTTTATTACATATAACAATATATTAATTTGACCTAAGGTAAGACGTAAACATTTACCAGCGATTTAAGGAATATAAAATATATTATATCAATCACTTTATTTCATACGTGTATTTATTTCAGTCATATGTTATATTTGTTTATAAAATTTCTTTATACAGATTTTTTCAAATTTCTACGGTAAATATGCAAACAATTAAATGTGCATTAAAGTATAAATGGTACTATCGTATTATAATATTTTTAATTGATATACATTAATGAGAATAATAAAAACTACACCCACGATCTACATAATAAGTTATCAATATAACGGAAGTAGACAGTGTGTCTATATTCTATTGTATTTATAAGGTAATTATTATCTGTTCCGTATTTCTACACGAAGGTTAACAAGTGAATTGCAAGTGTATGACTTATTAAATGTTACTTTACTCGCTGCAGTTATAAGATAATATACAATATTATACGGAAACTTTTTTCATACAAATTCATCAACGAAGTTGATAAATTGTTTCACCAGAGGTCATAACTATAATATTATTTCAGCATTAAAAACATACGCTGCCTTTTTTATAAATCAAATTTTTAATTACATGGCTTAGTTCATTGAACTTTTTTTATAAATAAATGTATATATATTTATCATAAAATAATAATACATAATTTAAATCAAAACATTGATAATAAATGTATGACATAGATTGTATCTGTAGCACAATATTAGAAGTGTCAATGTTGGATATTGGCTATTTTTACTATAATCACAGATATAAAAAAAAAATTATGAGAATTGACTGTCAACAAATTTTTAACTCATTGGATATTCAGTATTACATTTCTGGACTGTTTTAAGTTTATCGGATGTAAGAATCAAATCCGCGTTCTGCTGATATAAGCCGCATATGCTAACCTCTCGGCTACTGGTGAGAATTCGTGGTATTATAATATGAAAAACTTCTTTGTTCCTTATTTTAGTTTTTAATATATTTAAAATATAACCATACGTTCGTGAAGTATACAGATAGTGAGAAACAATCACCTTTACTGAACAATTGAAGTATACTATTATAATATATTTTAAACGTAAACAAGTCCAATCAATTTGAATTCATCAACTATATCACTTTAAAATTGAAAAATTATTTTTTATTTTCTACTTTGACTTTTACGATAATTTTATGGCGAAATCGTGTTATGTTAGATTTTAAAACAACTTATAATATGTAACATCAGTACTGAAATTCTAGATATTATAAAAGTGTAGTATAAAAATTGGGCATTTTTTGAGATAGGTCAACGAATGTATTAAAATTTTGGTCATCAACACCACTATAGCACAAATGTAAACCTGATATTATATCTGTGACGATATATACCTCTAACTCAGGTACAAAAATTTGAGTGCAGCGAGGATGCGAGAGCAAGAATTAATCACCGATGTATACTACAACCTCTGTTTGTTTATTTTGATATAAAATAAAATACTTTAAAACATTTACTAATACGAGTATATTAAGTAATAAAACGCGTATTTAATAAATTCATGATCATTTTTTAATATAAAAACCAAGCAAAGCTTTTAAAACTAATCGTCGTTATATCAGAATAAATCAATGTGTTATTCAATTATTCATATATTACGCATTTGGAGTGATAATAGTTACAATATACGTATCTATATCGTTTTTTACGATATTATATTACATTCACACAAAAAATGAAATTCTACAGTAATGTACATCATTAAAAACCCAATAAATAATAAATAATACGTTTTTTGCATCCGAGTATACTATAAACATGGGAAACCTAATGAGTGAGTGAAAAAATAAATAATAAAACAGCCATTTGCTAGCACGTCTTCCTATATATTCGTTAAGGTGTATCATTATTCTATAGTTTGCAAACTTTAATTTAGAAAAAAAAGGTCGTAATTGTTCATTATTTCACATCTTCGTTCAATCATTGCGTAAAATGACAAGTCATCATTGATTTTGAACTTTGTTTTACTTCAAATCAAATACAAGGTTCATTTAAATGTATCGAAATAACTATGTACCATGACAAATCATAAAACCAAAGCCACGCGCAATTATAGATAAACCACACAATTACGTTTCTGCAGCATTTACATAAAAAATAATCCTACTGATATAAAAAATCATCCAATTATGACGTTAGATACTAGGCAAGTGTAAATTTAAATGATTTAAAAAATTCTTTGTCTTTCTATTATATATTGAATGTTTGGATTTGTCAATTTTGTGAAAACGTGGTCAAAAATGTGTTAAAATAAACTATTTATTGTGAAACTAGATAGAAGACTTTTTTTATATAAATATATTATATTTACATACCGTAACATTAGTGATATCGAGTAAATGAAGCCAACAATAAACAATCAAAAGATTTTCATTTCAAACACTTGACAAACATATAATATATAATAAAAGTAAAATGTTAATTGTGATATTTTAAAAATATGTGTATAATGCTTTTTGCTTAAAAAACCAGCTATAATATAAGTCAGGAGGGTATTTTTTATACAAAAGTTTTGAATATATATGTTTATTCTATGAAGATGACTTATTTCAAAAACTAAATAAAACTTTTGGATACTAACTGTCTTTATTTTATATATATATACATTTTTAATTTATTTGAAAATGAGAAGCATGGAGAGAAATGGTCCGGCATCAATTTAATCACATCATGACACTATTTCTAAGTCTGACAATTTGTGTGAAAATAAGCAGTTTTTTTAGATAAAAAGTATACTTTATACAATATGAGATTAACTTTTCATTTTTTTTTAATATTAAATCGAATTTATCTTCTCCGGATGTAAATGTGCTAGTGCGACACCCAAATTATCAATTTTCAAATATGACGTCGTAGCAATCGACCATGAACTCTAAATCATCTCGGTCTACAGCACAAGTGATTTTGAGTTACATCACATGAATTTCCTAATAAAGCAGTATTACCCGTTAGAATTGACGTCTAATATGAGTTTAAGTACTTAAAAGTGACGATCTCCGCTTCACACATTTTAGATTTACTAACTCGCCTATGTCTACAACGGTGTGTCAATTCATAAAAACCAATACGGAACTTATAATATGCAATTTTATTATAGTTTTATCTACCAAAGGAGTAATATCAAGATAAAAAAAATATTAAACATAACCCTTAATTAAAATATCACATAACATCTTGGTAATTTTAACGATATACCGCAGAAGTAGATGTTTAGTTATAAAATAAGCATCGTAAAAATATTATTAATTTCCGTTGTATAACTAATTTTCTTTTATTCCAATTTCACCCATATGGAATATTATAAGAATCAATTCCAGTTAAAGCAAATGGACTTCGATTGTTACGAAAATTTTTATCATTTATTAATTTGGTAAATATCATTACAAATAATTGAAACTGACAGACTTGGAAAAAATATAATCCTTCATCTGAATTGATATTCAAAAGAACAATAATATTAAAAATTTATTTAACCATTAGATAGATATCTTCAAATTTTATAAAATAAACGGCCTTTTAATCATTAAATAAACGGCCATCTACTACAACTATTTCGCAAATTGGTACAATACTTTATAAAATAACTCATCATTTATCCAACTTTTCAAACGGTAGGCTGACATAATCGATTTATATAGGCATTGATATATTATAAAATGTATATTTTCCACAAACACACTTCCGCTAGATTTATGTAACTTTTGTAATTAAGGTTAGATTTATTGAATTATGTTTAAAATCATATAATTTGGTTACGTAGATATAACTTATTTTTTTTAAATATCCAATACAATTACTTTATGAAACACCATAATAATATAATCTACTTATAACAAAAAAAAATTTTCATTATTGAAATAATTCCAAAATTTAAATGTTAATTTAATTAAAACTTTTTAAGTCATTCGAAAATAATAGTTTTTCTCTTAATCTTTTTTCCTTAAAATCGTCATTTTTAACTTTGAGATAACTTATTCACCGATTTGTTTTTTTTTATATTATAAAAAATATCTTCTCATATGTTTTTGTTTTTAAGTGTATAATTTATACATACTCTTAGAATATATCTAATATTCTATAAAAATTAAAAATATACTAAAATATTCCGATTTTAAAGTCCATTTTTGTATAAAACAACTATTTAGCATGAATACCAGTAGAAAAAATTTAAAACAAATTGAAAATAAAAATAAACATTGATAAAATGTTACTTTATACAACAAAATACTTCTTCAAAATATATAATATTTTAAATTTTGACATATAAGAGTATGTTCACTTTGGAATTATACACTTCATGTTATATACTATCATATTCCTGCTCTGTAAAATCTTCGTAATATTGGTATATTTAGGTATATTTTTATACTTCAATCATAGATAAATCAAAAAAATCGTATTCAATAACAAAAAACTCTTGATAATTTATAGTAACTCATATTGACATCGTGCTTAAAATTTAAATTAAAAACAAAAGGATTTTAATATTTTACTTTACATAATTAACAATGATACTGATTATTAAATCGCGCATTTGGTAAAAATAATGTTTAATTGTTTAATTTTATATAAATATTTTTTTTTAAAATGTCATTTTGTAAATCTGTTTTCCCATGTCTACTGTATGTATTTTCAAATGTGTGAGATCGCAAAAAAAAATAAGTGCTTTTTCTTTATGTAATCTATTGGATATAATTTACGGAACTTAAGTTGTTAAATAATTTATGAAGTAAGTTACCATACGCAATCAATCATCAGCTTCATTTTGAATTTTTCTATCAATTTGCCCCAACCATTTATTTATAAGTGGGAGATTCCAAGGTGTTCGTATACAGTTTAATACTACAACCACGATTTAAGAATGCCATTTTATTTTGTTTTCTACTTAGCAGCCTTGAAATATTCAGGTATATTTTTTACATTCACCATTACAAATAGTACCTGATATATATTTAAAAATTTGATACATTAATAAAAATTATAATTAACTCAAATAAATTACAACATCTTTAATAATATTACATGTTTAACCACGCATCAGACAATTTCACATTTATATATCATTTTTCTTTTTAAGACTTATAAATCGAAATCTACTATGAAACTACCGATTCCATATTAAGTTTATTTTTATTTGCATAAAAAACATAAAATTATCAATTGGATGTATCTCTGGGTATTTTTAGTACTTGTAGTCCAAATTACATGGCTTTTATAGAAATTAATATTTTTAAAGTATATAGAAATTTTAATTGAAAAATTTATAAAATCTTGGCAAAATTTTCTTTTATGGTCGTCAACGGCTAAAATATGAACCCATTTAATTACACATAAGTACTATTTGCTTTGTAAAATAGCCACGGATACCTAATGTAAAACTTTTTATGTTAAGCTATTCACGAATTTGCGAATTTCGCGTCTGCAAGTACAATAGATTACATAGATGTATAGTGCACCAAAATTAACAAATAATAGATTAGTATTTGAAACCATATTTTTCTGAGCCCATTTTAATGTACCTATGTATTGTTTAGTATAATAATTGAAAAAAAAACAATAGAAGATTCATATATTACTTTTGCTTTATTCATGCTGTCAAAATATATCGTCGTGTTACTGGCAAAAGACGTTAAAGTAAAAAAGTAAGTTTTGAGATAATCGAGTTTTAATGTTTGAGTCGCTTCGTTATATACATTTTACGACAATTTCCATCAAATAATACATTATACCTTAAGAATTTGTTGTAAAATGTATTTGACAGAGAGACTCAAACATTAACACTGGATTGTTTCAAACCTCACTTTTTTACTTTAACGTCTTTTGCCAGTAATACGACGATATATAAAATATAAAAATAGTGTGTGTTTATTTAATTTATAATACAAATAATTAAACCCAAAATTTAAGTTACATCAAACATATTTTATAAAGAAGATTTTTCAACAAAACTTGGTAATTGTGTGATATAATATAATATTAGAATACTTTGACCTCTAACCCATTTGCTTTGAAACGTGCCAATCAATCGTCTAAATAACTAAAATAAACATTACCAAAAATACATGCCATCAAATAATGTGAGCGAGAACCGTGTCTGTTTTTTTTTTCAGTTTCACTTAGCAGAAAAAAATCTGGATATATTATACTAAATTTATTTTATATTTTAAAAAATTATTTCAATATTACCGGCAGTTGTCAGTTCCCGGCATTTTTTTTCATATTATTTATTACACTGTATAATAGAATAAAAATATAAAAGTTAAAACAATAATATTTGCCTTACGTTTTTTTTTAAATTTAGAATTACAAGATAGAACGTAACTGTATTGAAAAATTATTGAAATTTAAGTTTTGAAAATCATTCAATTTTGACTTCATATGACGTAAATTGAAGAAGACAGTTATAAAAGAACCACTAATTAATATTTCTTTATTAAATTTATTGCTCAAATGAACACTAATTACTTATTATATGTGTGTTGTATCATATTATCACTCATTACCAGTATGCGTAATAAGTAACCAAGGGCATGTTCACCATTATAAATTTTGCAAATTATATTTAATAAAATTACTGGGGAACAACGTGTCTTGCAAACTGAAATATATCCATGGTCTCCAGTTACTTATTTTAGATTGCAAAATTATACTAAAAACAATTTCATTTAAATAATCGCACATTTTAAATGAAACCATTAGTATTTGATATATTCATTAATTATTTTTAAATAAAGAACTTTTATCACCAGAGATTATTTGAGTAGATATAAATTAACTACAATTGACGGATGTTTTTCTGTTTGGCTTTGTTTCTTTGATACATCAACATGAGTTTTCATGACACAGCTATTTTATAATTTATCTGTATATCGTAGAACATTCCTACTTTAATTTTAAAATTATTTTATTCTAAATACTTATTGAAAAAATATAATTTACTTTCCGAAACTTTTCGAACTTGTTAAATAAATATTAAACATCATTCACCCTGTAATACAATTGTAAATATATCAGCTAAATATATTTGGTTACGTCATTTTAATAAACTGAACTTTGACTGAAATAACTCAAACAATTAAAAGAAAAACCGACATGAAAAATAAACTATGTGGTTTGAAAAAAAGTCACTTACGTCTTTCCCGCGAATTAACAAACGTCAAACGAAAGACAACAGAGACTGCCGTGCACACCATCTATCGTTCACAGGTATTCACAAGTTACTGGTCAAAGAAGCGAGACCAAACCGACTCTACTGATGTAATACTGAACCAGACAGTGCGCTTACTCGGCGCAGCTTTATGGTTACATTGCGTAATTGTTACTCGTTTTGGTTGGCCATTTCAGTTATTAGGCAAGAGTTGGTGCAAGTGCAAGAATTTTCTACCATATTGAAATAGAAAAAAATACACTTTTAAATATAAAAAGAAAGAATTAATGACAAAATATTATTTCGAATTACATTACCAATATTATCGTGAAACCTGCTTTATTTAGCGCTTCAGTCTTAAAATATACCGCGTAAAAACCACATATAATGTGACGTGTTAAATATTATGACAACCTCAAATAATATTCAAAATTGGTCGTTACTGAAAAAGGAGCGATGTTCTTTATTTATGATTTAAATATCTTGTATACGTTGATAGTATTGTACGCTAATCAATAAAGGTGATACTAAATTAGAATGTATTAACTTAACGTGGAATAATATTTTTTAACATAAACATTTGTATATGTAGTTATACAAAAATGTGTTTGATTTACACCCTCTAACTCTATTATGAGATAAAAATGCGGATTTAAATATTTCCCGAATCTTGAATGACTGTGAGGAAAATCACTTATTTTTTTATTATTTCATACCAAATCAATTAAATATCAGAAGCGCTTTGAAGTAAAATATAACTCCGTAAACTTGCGTAAATTTTTTTTACTGCTTTTTGAGTGCTTTATAACATTTCAATATTCTTCATTATTATTTTGACAACATACTAATTTTTTTAGCAGAATAGACGTAATATTATTGTTTCTCATATGTTTTATGTAGGTATTTATAAAATAATACACATAACTAATACTGATATTAAAAAATAATTAGTATACGTGATAATAAAAAAAATCCAAAAATGCAGGTTTGGATGCCTATTAGGTTGAGCAATTGTCTGATAGAAAATTCTCGTGAAAAATAATCTGTCAAGACGTTTTATTGTGGTAATTTTATACAACACTTTCTAATTAGACGATTGCACACTGCCTAGGTCCATATACTCCACTTTAGAAGCAAAAATTGTGTTAAAGTATATATATAAATATATATTTAAATACACAAATTCATTGCGAATTCTTTATTTATTGAAATCATCTAATTTTTCCTTTTGGTTATTTTGTATAAAATACACATCAAAAACATACATATGTTACTGAAGATAAATAATATTTTTATTATAATACATCAGTTTAGAATAACATTAGATTATATAATAGATATGTGGGGTGATTTCAATATATCGTATTTTTATCGAATTATATCGTATATTGTTTATTGAAAATATCCTTGAACGAAAATATTTTACAAATAAGTAATCTCAAAGAAAAGAACTTTTCGTAAACAACTTTAAATAACGTTGAGTAGTATATTTTTATGAACAAAATTTATGATATAATGTAATAGTTTGAAAGTCATACACAGTCATCAACAAAAACAGTGATTTGTTAAATATCCGTATCAAAATTAAATTAAACAGTTACAAAAAATTTAATTAATTTAGTTAACGTACTATCTAACATAATAAATATTGTTTTTTATTTTTATTTTAAGAAAAAATCTACTGTCCCTGAGGCATTAGGCTCAAATGTACTGTAGTACGAGTAGATAATGGTTTTTATAAATACATACAGCATATTATTTGTAAATTAATTTATACCAAAACAATTTATCACTATCAAAATCATTTCAGAATACTACAGGTAGAATATAATTAAAAATGAAATATATAATCACACATATTTATTTAAATAAATACATTCATTATGAATATTAAGTAAAGAAGTTATGATATCTTTTTCATCTAAGGATTAAAGCCGCTCATATGTGTGAGCAGCTTTTAAATATACAAATACTAAAGGTAATATTTGTAGTTTTTTTCTATTTCATAACAATTAAAACTCTTTTTGTAGTAATATTCTAAGCTATATATATTGATGTGGTTTTATGTATTAATTTTTAAACACATCGGAGTTTTACCTTATTTGAAATTTTATACTTTTCACGACGTCATTCCGACCATTTATCGTGTAAACTTTTATAGAATAAAAGCTTGCAACTTTTTATTTTTTGTGAATAAGTTGCTAGTTAAAACCCTAACCCATTTGTGATATATTCCAGCAAATTCTCATTTTTTATCTATTTGAGATTTGAATTCCTAAGCGTCGGTATCTATGTATTGTATCGGTACCAATGTACACAGCCACCAAAGCGTTGAATTTTTAAAATATCATTTCTGTATGTATAACGTATGCTTCAAAGACCAATTAATAGACAGCTGCAAATAGTACATTCATTTGTGCAAGACGCACAATTATTCGTGACATTCTCACATACAAGGTGTCAAAACAGCTTCTCGGAATGCATGCTTAGTATCAGGTTATTATGATAAATTCTAATTGAGTGAACAATGGTAAATACAAAAATTATTATTTCCTGTATATTTAATATTTCTTACATTTATTATAATTTTATATTCTTATCAGGGCTCGAATTTTAGATATGTCGATATGACATTTTAAAAGACAAGAATTCTTAGTCTGATTCTTGAATGCAGAAATCGTTTAATTATATTTTTGCACAATTTGCATCTTAATAATAATTATTTTCTTTTAATTAAATTTACAAGGACAACATGTTTTGTTTTTTTTACTAAGAACTTAAAGCTGGATTTACAGATTAATGAAGATGATGAAAAAATTAATTATACTATTGACAATATATTAAATACCTTACGTTACAATTTTAAATAAATGAACGTTAGTACTTACGCTATAGATATTTTAATAAATATTTATTTGACTGGTGTTTTAATCTCATGAAAATACTCGAATATATAGTGTGAATAAAATTAAAATACCAATACTTTCATTACAAGTTAAGCTTATTTTAATGTCAATAAAAGACATAGTTTATTTTTTTATATTCTTTTTATCGTCGTTTACTGTTTCTCTGAAAAGGAATTATTTTTTATAAATATTACTACCAAAATAATCACGGTAATATTATTTATTTCAGTGAAATTATGAAATGCATTGATCTTTATGACCTAAATAGAAAACCAATATAAATAAACAACAAAAATTTGTTAATCAATATACTACTCTTCATTTTTGATTCAATAACCAGCTCTTTGGTTGCTACGATGTTTCAAAAAATCACTGTGCGTTAAATTTAAATAAATCCATCCAAAGACGCAAAAAGATTGTCATAAATATTTTTCGCTATATCATTATTCAACAACAAATGCATATCAACTCACGCATAACTAACGTAACTGGTCGTATTATAAAATATTTATTTTAAAAGGGACACATAAAATCTATGTTACGTTATTAATATAACAGCCTGACATAGAATAATAATTATACATTGTTATGCGTTTGAAATTGGGTTTTTTATTGAATTAATCTTCTTCTAAACAGTCGAAAAGTAACTGTCAAGCCATAAAAATAACTATGCTTACAAAATAAGGCATATCCATTACATAATCTTAAAAAAAATTGACATTTACGTAGATACCTAAAAAGTAACACATATCCGATATTTTTCTTATGTAACACGCATAATATTTGAAAAGAAACTGTAATAGTCGTGTCAATTTGTGAAAATATTTTCGTTTATTCGTCAAGTCGAATATACTGCTATTATAAACTAAAACATAAGATTTTCATTTGATGGAACACGTAATTTCGGAAACATAATACAAAATGTAATTTTATTTTGAAATCATACACAATTTTTAAAAAAGTGGCTTATTCTATAGTATATTAAAAATCCAGAATGAACATATTTAAGCAGTAAAACGTCAATTGTACGTTTTTGAAGTGAAAACAATAAAATAAAAAAATTTGAATAAAAACACGTTATTCGAGGAAAACTTGGATTAGGGGTTTTAAAAATATCACGCAGGTCGGTTTGGTATTTTTTTTGACTTGATGTTTGATACGTCTTCAATGATCGAAAAAAAGACTTTTGAGGCCACTAATATACCGCCTTATAGCATTACTCATTTTGTAATCGAATGGATCGAGTTTACTTTTTCTTTATCAGAAAGTTGTTAATCTTGGACATATTTTCAGTGATATGACCGTCCACTTAATATCATCAACTTCCACAACTTCAGATGGCATCACACAAAAATCAAAGACTACATAAGTTTTCAAAGATCGATGAGAAGTTTCTTTCCACCTATGTATCAATGGTACTGGGCCTAGTCTCACCCACAAATTTTGTTGCACAACGTTGAGCACGAGCATTGCAGAGTTTAAACGTGTGCATTGATAAATAAACACATTTATTCGTCTTAAAGAATTTTTATCATCTTTTTGTTTATAGTTTAAGATAAATTTTTGATATTTCAAATATAAATTACGGGAGGTAAAAATGTAAAAGTGGCTTTCAAATGTACTAAAATGTAGCTACAGAAATTACACGTAAAATGGGAAGAAACGTGTATTCCGAACACGTAAAATCGGGGATCCAAATATTTAATATATTTTACATTTTAAGGTTTTATGACAAAATGACTAATTATTTTCAAATGAAATTTTACAATAAATTATTGATTAGCGATAATTGACAGTATTATAACGTAATTATGAGTATCGTTCAAGCAACGGTATATAATGTGATTTTTATTCAAAAAGTATTGTTTGAAAACAATATTCATTTCTAAAATATGAGTGCGACTAATCAAAATAGTTTATAAATTAACCAATATTATAAATAATCACCTAGATATAATGTGATATTAATGAAAACTTAGATATATAATTATTTACAATAAGAAAACTTTTCTGAAGACGCATTTATAATTCTCATAATTTTCACAAAATTTTACTAGCGATAACCCTTAAGAAAGCATGTCAAACTCGCAGCCTCCAACAAATATTATTCATTCTACATAAAGATGTATAAAAAACGTTTTAATACAAAAAAAAATATACTACTCTAATACGCAATTTTTAATAACGAACTATCGGTGTGCGTTGTATTATATGTCCTCCATCGCTATTATTCCTTTTTTCAAAACATACTTTTCGAAAATAGACTTATATTTCTATGGAAAATGAAACTCTTCCTTGATCAACTAAGTTTATTTGGCCCCATTATGCAAATCGTAAAAAGAAAGCTTAACGCTCGGGAACTACGAAAACCTACGGACCATGAATCTATAATATTAAGAAAGGTATTTAACAGATTCTACACATAAATTTATACTCCACAAAAGTAATTTACAGTTTTTAAAAAGTAGGTTTATATAAAAATAAAAAAGTATAAAAAAAATTAATTTCACGACTTTAACCAAACTTTGGTTTTTTAAATATTTTACCCGACTCGAAAGTTTAATAATTTTATAATGGTGCAAAACAACAAAATCTTGCGCCGGTTAATTTCGGACAGGGTATTTTATAATAATCACAGTGTAATATTTACATTTTTATCTTGCTTCAATTTTTTTATAATAGTTTTTTGTTGTGTTAAATAAACGTCCTCTATGATATAGTTGATAAAACACTGCTTGTAATTCACTTTGAACCGAGTATTGCAAATTCGCCTCGTATGGTTATTATAAAAATCCACATTTTTATTTTCATAATATACTTTGCCATTGCGTTTATTCGAATAATTTTAAACTCAAAATACTGGTATCACAGTCAAGACATCAACAATTTGAAGACGCATTTAATTTTTAATCTTCTAAAAAATCAAATCCTTTATTTATTAATAAAAACTGCTTTATTTATAGGTTTTTCTTCTCCACTGCTGCAAATTTTGTGGAAACAAGCCATACAAAATGATCGATAAGTGATAGGCTTATTAAAATTATTATCAAACTTATGTATATAACAGTTTACAATGTATACGGTAGATGCTGCTAAAAATAAGATATGTTATAAATTCATATAATATAATAAAAAAAAATGCTGATAATATTACCATCTACACATTTTTTTTTGTATGAAAAGTAATCTATTCAAAAATAATATGTTATTCACCTTATGTAAGCCATAAATTAGTTTTATTTTCTTAAAGTAATAGATAATATTTAATATAAAAATATTAATTGATATTTTCGACTGACGGTGCTTGATGGAAATTGATTTTAAATTCTATGTGGAAGTTTACCAGATTTAATTAGTTTAGAATTTATAAAAATATTAGTTAATTATAGTTTCACTGACGCTTATTTTCGAATTTATTGATGTGCATTTTATATAATTTCCTAGAAACAAGTATCTTTTTTTTATTTTTTAAACATTTTTTCTTAAATAATATCGTTCTTATTAATGTTCATGATTTATCCAAATTCAACATGATATACATTTGTTTTTATATTAAATACATGTTATCGATCAAACACAGTTCAAATCAATATATTTTTTTGTCATTCATCAACATAGTTCACAAAATTATTTCATAGATGTCTATATAGCGTGATATTATAATAACTTAATCCCAGTATTTACATCAAACCCATGATTTTCCGCAAGCAAATGA
>JAGVSQ010003737.1:0-20879 GCA_022683975.1 Rhyacophila evoluta
AAAATTCTTTTAAAGTGTATTTTTCTATACAAAATGACATTTAAGGTTAATTTTTTAACTATATTGGATTAAGCCGTGTTTGCAAATAATAGCCTCATATATATTTCACATTACACAATGTAACTCAGTTTAAGCTAAGCTGAAAAGAATAATTCGAATAAATCCTGCATAATAAGTAAGAACTGTCATCTTCAAAAAAAAATTTAAATTCTCTTTTATTAACCCTTTGAGTAGTATGGACGTACATGTACGTCAATGCGTCTTGTCACCTTGTTTTCAAAGACATTCTTCATTTTTTTAATAAAATTCTGATATAAATACTAAATAGATCTATTAATGCTATGTGGACATCATTATAATCATGTTATTTAGTTTTAAGCTAGAAAAAAATTCGTAAATATTACGAAAAAAAAATGGTAAAAATTGAGTTGACTTCAAAATTGAAAAATTCCCCTATGTTCATTCTATGATTATTATGTTCTGTATAAAAAGAAATATTATTTATATTTGTGTTCACAGGAAAACATAAAATGTCACTAAATCACTCCTATGTGTTCAAATTTGATCTCAAGTCCTCCTTTCATTCTGAAATGCGAGCGACCACGTGTGATAATTAATGTTGTACACATTTTTACCAACTTGGAATAACTTTTCAGTTTATTTTGTTTATTGTTTGGAAATAGAAGAGTATTGTTTACAAATCAGCATATCCAGTTCGATTGATTTTGTGATATTCGTTGAGTTGATATAGGTGAAAGATTTTATTGTTTAAAATGTGTCTGCATAAAAAATTATCTCACTAATGAAAGGGTTAAACTATTAACGTTTTGAGTTTGAATTATTTTTACCAAAATATTAAGTAGATTTGAAACATATATGTCTATAAATTATATTACTGGAAGACAGAATTCACTACCTTCAGACTAAGTATATCTAGCAACAGCTCGGGGTCACAAAAGTGAATTTCGTCATCAATTGTCAGTTTTTTGGGTTCAAGTACCATCCACGACTCCAGCTTGTCTCGGTCAAGATCATCGGTTGACTCCTCCATCCAGTACTAAGAATCATTATAAAGCAATGCACCATGAGATTAAATCTGTGATAAATACATATGATGTAAATAAATTCTAAAGATAAATATTCAAGTTTTTATTTTGTTTTGCAATATGGTGGAATGTAGCATGTTAACACTGTCATATTTTTAGTGTGATTATTAGAATTCAAGTTCATAATGTTTAATGAACAGTTTTTTTTAAATAATGAATGGTGAATATATTTTTTTGTTCTTCTTCAAATTTATCAATTAGAATTGCAACTAATTCGAGAGCAAATAAAAGTCATTGAATCACCACTAAAACTTATATAAATATAAAACACCATGTACAATCATGCCTACACAGATTCAGGTTATCCCCTGACCAATGGTGGACAAACAATCAAGACTATCAACAGTTTTAAATACATGGGGATATACATAACAGGAGATGGTGCTTTGAGAAATGGGCTCACTATTCGAATAGGAATAGCCCAAAGTAAAACCCAAATGTCGTCTGTTCAATGCATGCATTTTGTCAGTGCTGATCTATGGCTGTGAAACATGGGACCCAAAAAAGGCCCAAAGGAATCGTATACTAAGCTTTGAGAATAGGTGCTTGTAGCATATTATGGAGATACAGTGGTAATATTTTGTTTACAGTGAGAAGGTAAAAAAAAATGATAATACAGTCACTCAATATTACAAAAGTGAAGCTGAGACAATGCTGGACCTGGCTCGGCCACGGGTTGTGGATGCCTCAAGAGTCGTTACCTGACTTGTCTATTTTTCAAGCCAGCGTTTTTCGGAGTTCTAGAAGGCCGCTACATAGTATCAATAGAATGTATTCACTGGAGCTACTGACATGACCTGGGATGACAAAAGAGTACTAGTTGGTGATATATACTCAAAAAGCGGATGTGGAAGAAGAAATATATGATACTATCTTTCCATAAATGATTCATAGTAAAAGCAATAGAAGTTTAAAAAGTATACTTAATAATTATCATAGTTTTTACTGTATTAAACTCTTCTTCAGGAGATATTGTTTCCATGTCAGGAGACCAGTCAGGCCCTTCATACCTGCGACCCTGGGAGATAGATATAAAGCCTAAACCCCTTTTTCCTCGTTGACTTGATGCCTCGATAGGGTCTACGATACCTTGGCTGCTCTTTCCAAGACCAGTACCTTCCTTATACCCCATCTTCTTCATCTAAAATGTAAAAGAAATAAGTCAAATGTATGGATTATAATTTTATACGATCGTCTGTAACCATGATATTGCCTACAGATGGGTCGTATGGGATTCATCATTTGTGATACTGCAAAGTAGCCATGTGCTTTAATTGTCACCTACAAATTATGCATACACAGTACACTGCGAATGAAAAAAAATATGCTGTTTTTGTACTTTTGTTGTTGTTTGAAAAATAAAATGAAATATAAGTACTATTCAACACAGGGCAGTAAGACTTAATAGACAACCATAAAAGAATACCAACCATTATTTTCTTGGCAATATTTGAAACATTTGACAGTGGTATGTCATCGTTGGATTGCCCAAACTTCGGACCCGACATACTCGGCGGAGCCACATCCTCCATTTCAGATGTGGAGTCATCTGAAATGTGAACAATGAAGTCAGTATAAAATCATTTTTTAAGCCATTTAAAAGCATTTAATTAGAGTGTACGCATTAATTTTCTATTTAGATATTTACATTATTTATAATTTCCATTATATCCAAAAGATTTCCCATGTGCTACACTTAGAAACTGGTTGATTTTTAACAAAAATATGACTCAATTCTGCTGTCAAGATTTGGGCAATTCGTGCATTTATCCATCTGGACATAGGAGGTGACAATAAGGCGAAATATGATATGTATATACAAATCACTATTCTTATAATTATAGCTGCTATGTAGATAGCTATATAAGAATAACTGCTGAGCTTGGCTATAAATTGAGTAAACATCTATATAAGTACTCACTGTGTAAAAAAGGAATCAGTTTAGTTAGCATACTAATGCCTGTAATAATTGTCAGTGCATTTTCTAACTTATTTCATTTTTCACTTGTTTCAATAATTAGCGTCCCTTACTATTTCTTTCTACTTATTCTTGGCAGAAATCCTTTAGTCTTTAGAAATCAATAAATAATTCAGTTCCCATTGCAATACTACAATTGAAAGCAATCTTTTTAAGCAATGAGCTTGAAAACGAATCCATATCTACTCACCGCTGTCTCCACTGACGGCACTCGAGGATTGTGAAGATGTTCCAGTTGTGCTAAGACGCTTCCGTTTGTACGGACGATCTTTGTGATTGTCTTCTTTAGATGAATCTGAGAGATTTCCTGCAAATCATGAAAAGAGTTTAATCTATAATTTTAATGCCATATACTCAAACAAATTTAGAATTTAATTTAATTTAAAAACTTAGAAGAAAATTAAAAAAAATAAAGGAAAGTTTCGTTGATATCGTTGATGGTACAATGCAATTTTTTCGGAAAATTATTCTTCTACTTCCCCAGAATCTATTTCCTCCAATATGCCAAATTTTTATTTAAGTGTGAATTGACATCATTTTTGTTCTACAAAGAATTTTTGCCAGTTAATGACTTCTTCCTTCACGATATTATGGAATAAATGGGCAAACCTCCATATAACATATATAACGGAATTTTGGAAAATGTTTGAAATAAATTATTTCATAACCAAGATACAGACATAGATTTAGAAGGGTTAGAAGTTCTTGAGTTAGGAAAATAGAGAATAATGCTGGAGAAAATTGTTGAGTAAAGGGAAAAACAAACCTCTGTATGAATGTTTACGACTTCTCGGATATGTTGACTCAATTGGCGATTCTTCATCAAAAGAATCTGTAAAAAAAAAACATGAAGTAACCAGGGCAGCAGAACTCACTGAGTGAATCATACATATTTACGTAATACAGTGGAAATCGTGTTGCTCGCAGAATATGACCCATTGAAATGGTATATCTCTTTACTCGTTAGAATTTAGTTTTCGGGGGGTGTCGATTATTGTTATCTGATTTAGCGGGGCATGGCTTAAAAAAGTTTGGGTAGAACTGATTTAGATAACCAGATAACCACAAAATGAACATGTTGGTTTGTTATCCGTCAACCGTTTTACATACAAATGTAAGCCCATGTTTTAAAACTCTCTTTACTGTCCTTTTAACTACGGTGATGGCAGCCGAGTGTCCAGTAAAAATAAATATGTTTTGAAATCAAATTATGCAAAATCTGCTGGATTATTTTTGAAATTGGCTATATAAATCATTTTATCACATATTAAAGGTCAACTAATATAAAATACATGCAAGAAATGCAATAATAAAAGAGAAACAAAAGAGACGACATGCCCAGGCAGATATCCTTTACAGACTGATCAAACCGCTTTAAATACTCCCTTTCCGGTACTGTTACAAACATAATTTAATATACACATGTAATTCCAGTCCTAGATTTAATATGAAATAATTATTTCTGTTGATATTGATCATTATTTTATGACATTATTGAAATATGATAGGGGTTTTTATGAGTGCATAAAATATGAAGACCTTGCAGGTAGGTATATTTGGATAAATCACTCACTGTCCTTTAAAGATTGATCACTCAAACAACCAAATGTTAGGTTAGGCACACTGATAGGATATAAAGACCAATTTAGCAAGTTAAGACAATCTAGCCAGTGGAAGGGTTTGTGGTAAACAAAAGGAAAGCGACCAACATCCACATTAGGTTTACGCTAATGGTATTGTCGATCGAATATTTTACCACACGATAAATTATTATAAACAATACCGTATCCCATTTTCGTTATTAATGTTTACTATTGAAGATCGATTGTGCTCTGCAGAATGTATGTTGTTAAATTGGATATTTATATCATAATTTAATCAAACGAAATTCGAACAATAAAATATAACATCTTTGTAGACACATGTTATCATAAATTAAAAGTATCTTTCGACTAACCTGTATTTTGAGACATGATTGAAGATACGATAACACAACTATCGGGAACCTATACAATAATATGTTATAATATATTATCTACCACATTACAAACACGGCTTAATTTCTCAGCGGGCAAAATATTACGAATGTCAGATTCGTTTGGGAATGAGTATCGTAATATTGTCTATCGTTTGGTGTGGCGGTAACATAATAAAATTTCCCATATTTTGCCATGAAGATTAATATTATTAAAGTAAATAAAAAAACTTCTTCAAAGCAATCATAAATACTGTTTGATAAAAGTAATGATCCAAATTATATCAAAATCGTTGTTGCTGTCACTTCACTTCCTTTTTTTTTATATACCATGTTCGCCTCCAAATTGGAGCATATAGCACACAGTGTGAAAATATTTACTTCAAGAGTGGACCCCCTGCAATGTGAAAATGCTTTCACAGATTAATTTTCGCGAGAATTGTTTGTCAGACAATTGCTCAACTCAATGGGCATCCAGTGCTGCATTTTTAGATTTTTAAAATCCAACAGATGGGGACACTTCTTATTTTACTTAATACTAAACAAAACAAACTTCCAGTTGTTTCACTACACCCTTTAACTTCTATTCTTACTGAGTTAAGCTTTTTTTACTTGCATTACAAAAAACATTGATTTAAAATCCAAATCGATACAATGTCTTATATTTGACTATTTAATCCGGCTACAGATTCAATTTTCATGATTTCATATCAACAGAATATAATAATTATTAATTCATAAATCTATAAGCTTTTTCATAGTGCACATTGTTTTCAAGTGCTGATTTTACTTCTATTTCACATAATATGACAAATGTAATATTCAAATCAACAGTGTGAACATCTTATTTTTTTTTATCAATTCAAGATCAACACATTCATATATTTTTCAAGAAATCTATTAATCAATATAAATTTGGTGTTGAGCTTTCGACAGTTCGATAATAACTCAAAAATTGGTTATGGTTGAAAATTGAGCAATGTCTGCATCAATAAGGCACAAAACAGCAAAAAACATATCCCATGTAACCAGAAAATTTATAGAAGACGAGTAACTTAGAGTTTTTGTGCTATGATTAGTCTGTGTTGATCGGTACATGTAAACAACCTTCATACAAAAGAAAACTAGCAATGGTGATTGATATCTTTTATTAGAAATATAATTGAACATGTAGAACGATAAAAAAATAAATTTTAAATTCAAGAAGATATAGTCACTCGATATGAAAATGTAACATCAGATCAAGATTGGCTACATTCCACAAAAACATCTGGAGACTCATTCTGACCTTATACATCTTCAAACCAGAATTTAGCATCATGGACTTGGTTGGTGGATTTTTGGAAGAACCAGAAATAAATATATTCAGAGTAAAATAATAATTGAGAGATTATCAATATTCTAAATAGATTTACCGGTTTGTTTCAAAATAATACTTTTAAAATATTGGAGTTAATGGTGGAGTATAAAGATGTGGAGGTTATTCTTGAAAGCAGGTAACACCCGCCCTGCATTATCAATGATGTTGATAAAAATAATTTTAGAATAATCAATCATCATCCTTATTGTAGTAAAACATAAAATTGAATACTTAATACTAAATTTATTATTGAATAAACTAAAAATTAACAGCAGTTTTATGAGGCATCGGTAGCACGGAAGTGATCTTCATCGATGGTTGAATAAATGTGTCCTTCCCCACACATCCATTCCAGGATTTTACTAGAAAAATACAAAAAAGGTGTCAATTAGACAAGTTCTATTATGTCTGCTCATATCTGGGGGATTTTTAAATGCTCATTGGGTTGGGCAATCACTTGAAAATATTATTGTATGGGCACTGGTAAGCTGCAGAATACCTGTCAGATGGCAAAGACTTTATGAATTATTATTTAGTATTATTAAAATGAATTATTTTAAATTTCAACTTTTATTTTTAAACCATTTTGAAAAAACAGTGACAGTTTATAAATCAAAATATTTAAATGCATCCAATCTCTAAACTGCAAATATTAAAACAGGCATATATGCATGTACCACCATACATGTGTCAATAAAAAAATATTTGACGTAATTTATATACTTACTCAAGTTCCATTTTGGACATCTGTCCTTTAAGTGAGGATTGCATGTCATCTTTACTGGTTCCCTTTTCGAGTTTAGCTGCTCTAATCAAGTTAAAGACCATGGCCTGTCTGGGGTTCAGACCGGCTGCTGCTCCGCCCATGTCCATAGCCATCATAGAGTTGGCCGGCATTGTTGTCTTGGATATCTCAGCGTGGTTATCTGTTTTAGCCTAAAATATATGGATAATGTGAAACTATAATTTGTGAGTAAACGCTTCCACCAAGCAACTGTACACTCTATAGGCATGCCATAGTAATAGGTACGCGTGTATTAACTTTCTGGCAGCCAGGTGGTAAACCAGTTTGAATGAATATAAATAGAATACGGACGGTTCATCTGCGTGGATTCCACGGTGTCTGAAATAGCCCTTAACTTTTCAGTATCGATAAAATCATAATTCGGGAATGATATGGAGTTTTATGAAACCGTCATTTTATAAATATCAAGAATGTTATCTGGTGATGGAGATTATATTATTCATATAAAAAGGAAGCATGAACAATAAATGAGAAATAAATTTCCTTGACTATAATAATATTATGGATCATCGATACTCACTCCTTTAGATTTAGCTTCCATTTTAATTTTATTGTTGATGCATTGGAGATAGTGGAATGTGATAGCATTGACATTGGTAATATTAAACATTTTAAATACGACAAGTGTTTTTTTGCCTTGGTTAGTTTTTACATTTCCATATATCTGTACGTATGTGTTGACCATGACATTTGGTATCGATTTATCCTGAAAAAAAAGCACAATTAAAAAGCGAGTTCCAAAGTAGAAAGTCCATGTTAATGAGGTGAATTGTAATTTATGTCCTCATACAAAGAAAAATGTCAAGTATGGGAATTATAAGAAAGTATGATTTATCAATTCATTAACAAATTCTTCATTACCGATAACTAAGTTACAAATTTTGGATCCAGAATTTTTTTTTTTTTACTCTGTGAAATCACGGTAATATCCAAGTTTGTATGTAAATAACTAATAAACATATACTTTCATAAGATTCTTTCGACAGAAGCCCTGCTCTTGTTGCCATCTATTATAAGATAACAAGACAAACGCGCACCAGGCAAAAATGTTCACATAGAAAATGTGTACAAGAAAAAAAAACCACACTGTGTAAAGAAACATATCATGAAATTTTAAACTGAAGTTATTACTTATTAATTCTATACTAAGACAGGTGATATAGTATAAAAAAATTACAATCTTATTGGTGACAGGATTTTTTTTTATTGAAATAATCAGAAATCAATTTTTAGTATTATAGAAAGGCAGTATATGTGTGAGCAGTGCTGACAACTTAATTATGTATTTACGAAAAGTTTCATAACTAACTTAATTAATACACCCCAAATCGACCTTTGCACAATTTAGGATCTAAATTTAGGTTTTCCTTTACACCGGATTTATTTAAATCTACGTAAATTCAGTTTGAAATATCATATTTATCTATCCGCAAATTTCTTATACGTGTTTGTCTATGTGAGCATTTGTCTTGTGTAGATGTCATAGCAGCCTATTGTATGTGTCTTTTATGTTAGTTAATGTATTACATTATGTTGGAACTAAAATTTGTTATACCTCTGAATCATTCATAGCATCTTGATCCACCCAAAGTATTGCTTTCATCGTTCCTGTCATGTCTTGTATTGTGTAAACGATTTTTGTGCTCTGCACTTTAATGTTTCGTATCCTTGCGACGATAGAAACAATCTGGACCTCAGAGCCCCACAATTTGACACCATCATCTGAACAGATTAGGGCTTGTTTTATAACTATTGGAGCTGTACGCGAATTCCTCTTGCCCTAGAAATATATTAAAATAATAATCAATTGCCAATATCAGCCTTCACAATTTTGAGAGTATCAATACTTTTGGACATATTATTTGTTAGCTATATACAAATGACAACGAACCGTTTTCTTAGCTTTTGTCCCAGGAGTGTTGGCAGCCCCAAATTGATTAGGAGAATTGAAAAATCCTCCTCCTTGACCACCTTGATCTAAAAAAAGGTTGATATGACATTATTTAATGATCAAAATTTATCAGAAACACTACGTTATAATACCGATATTTAATAGTTACCATTCCACATTGCGAAGGTTTTTAAACAGATCTGTTTTTTTGCGGCTTTAAAAGAAACAAATCACACTTGAATGACAGCCGGAACACACCGCGGCGGGAAAATGGAAGCAATTTGTTTATGATGTTGCCATACGCTTTTTAGCGTAAACAATATAAACATAAAATTATTATTATCAACAATTGTTTGGAGTCATTTTCCGCATTAAGTATTGAATACAATTATTTGAAAAATAAAATAAAAACTTTTATCACTCCCAGAAAAGTGTAGTTATTGAATGACGTTAATGATTTATAATATTAAATGTTTTAGGGAATATTCTTTTTGCCCACGTTACGTTGTTTTTTCAAAAGTCAAGTTGTGTTGTCAAAACATAGTAAACTAACTTTTATTGTTGTTTGAGGTGAACGTTGGTAAATTATTTTCTCAGTCCGCTGAAACTACAACAATGAATTTCGAACACTTTAATCAAAGTGTACCGAACGTTTATCACAGAGGAGTTCATAAAGTATTATTCAAAAGTCCAATTGAAGAGTCGAAAAAAGATTTAACGTTCGTAATTGAGAAACATTTGGAGTCGAATTTAGTAAGCGTCTTGTTTAATCTATCATGAATTATATTTCACTATTTTCTTAAAATATGAATAAGTGATATTGTTTGATTGCAGAAAATAATAATATCTGACGAGAATGATCCCTGTTTTCTCTGTGTATTGTTAGTCACCAGAAGTGATTATGACGAGCTTAAAAAAGTTCAGGGTCTTCTCATTGATTTTGACAGTTTTCCTGGGCAACTGGTTCGCTTGCTTCAGCAATGTGCTTCTGGAAATATGTATGCTATACTTAATAATTCTTTCTAGTTAAATCCATTTGTATTTCATTGAAATGTTAATCAAATGTGTTGACATAGTTTTTTTCACATTTTTAAGATATTTGATTATACTTGCCACCAGGGGAGATGAATATCTAACTAACCCAACCATAAACAGTTGAATATATTGTGTATACTTTCTGAACTTAATCATAAGCATAGTGATTAAGTGACTAATTTCATGGCTAAACATTGAACGTAAAATAATATTTGAGTTACTATTTACTCGGCGGTAATTTATAATCATTTAATAATTATATTTGATTATAATTCTGCCATTATTTATAATTTAAGTGTCATATAATATATCTTTAATATTTTTGTTATAATCATATTTATATTGTGTTGTAAATGTATTGAACTGATAATTTGTAATGTTACAACATGTGTAAAATAAATAAATAAATGAAATATCTTTTGACGAAATACATTATAATGTAATGTGATTATTAAACCATAGCCAACTTATAGCAAAAAAAAAAAAATTGAATGTTATTAAAATTAATCTAAAATCATAAAGAACACTGACGGTTAACGGCTGACTTTAAGTAAAGAATAAGTTATAACGATGTGATTTTTTGAGTATAGATACAATTGTTTTATTTCATATTGTTTACCATTCAGGTTTCTTTCACTACAGCACCAAGGGCATGCTAACTTAGTTTTGGAAATCATTGAACGTAATGAATTTAAAAGATTGGTGCATTTGTCATTGAAAACTGGACCTGCCTCGGATTTAGACGTTAAAAAGAATATGGCTGAAAGTATTTTAAATTTGAAGGTAAAATTTGTAAATTCAAATATAAAATATTATTTTGTATGAATCTATTTGAAAATGAATGTTTATAGAGTATAAAAAATATTTTCTAATAGAAAATCTATAGAGTGGACAAAATGCACATTGTCTAATTAAAACGATAATAAAATAGATTTTTTTTTATATTCCTTCAAGAAAAATATCTCAAACCTGACTTCAACTCTCGATACAAAGGAATCTAGCTCCAATGAAAGACAGCAATTATTGGAATTGAAAATTAAAGAATTGAAAGAAATGTTATCAAAGGCTGAAGAAGAAAGGTTTTACAAAGATAATCAACATCAGGAAGAATTAAAAAGAGAGCGAGAAAAGTTAGAACAGGTGACATTTTGATTTATAAAATTATTATTGTTTATAAATTAACAAAATTTAATTAATACTATTAGTTGGATGATATGTTTTAGTTTTAATCGCTGTTTATTTCATTAATCCCACCAACGGTGCTGAACAAAAAAGATCCCTCAGTTCTTCCAAAATATTTTTTTTTTGATAATCATAATGTATACAACTTAATACATGTTCTATCAAAAGAATGTAAGATGCAAGTGTCGAATTAGTATCTAAATTCAGCTTTTGAGTTTGAAAGGGGCTCTGATTTAACCAATCCCTAGTTTTGTTACCTTTTAGCTGATTAATCATAATTTCGGATACTGCTTTAGTGTGCCATAAAGAGTTTTTTTTAATTAAATAAAATATTTTTGTTGTAAATCAGATAAAATTGAATGTAAAAATAATTGACTTAGATAACATTCTGCTCTCTCTCATCAATAATAGAAGCGATGAGTGTTTTAGTTTCTAAAGTAAATCATAAGAATTGTGTGTATTTACTGAATTTTTAAGTGGAACTGATATTTTCTTTATGTTATTAAAGGCTAAAAATTCAACCTTAGTTTGCTGTATAGTATTTAATTACTTGTTCCTAGAAATTGCTGATTATCTGTCATTATTGAACCTTGCTATCCCAATTATGTTGAATGGGAAGGAATTTACTTATGTGTTTTGTAATATATATTGGTTACTTAGGAGAGAGACGAATGGAAAAGATGTGCTGATGTGTGCACCAAAACACAAGTGACTTCATTGCAAGATGCACTTGTCCGTAAAGATAAACAGCTCGACGACAGTAATCTGAGGTGTCGACAACTTCAAGACACATTAAAGTCCTTAGAATCACAGATAATGTAAGTAAATATTATTATCACCGACAACTGATTTAGTGAAATTTCATTTTATATAAAAATTACAATTTGTGATACTCATCATCTTTGTTTTAGTGATAGAGCACAGCGTATTATGACATTAGAAAAACAGCTTCACACAGCGAGAGCCGATGCAGAAACATGGAGGAATCAAAATGGAGCATTAGATAGAGAATATCACGATAAAGAAAATAATCTGCAGCAAACCAGAAACAGACTGATGGATGTGGAAAAAGTGAATATATTCATAAAATAAGCCTATAATTAATAAAATTGGATATTGCATTAGTCCCTTGCTTATCGTCGTCAATGGGTAAATAAAAATGTAATCGTTTAGGAGATAAAAACTGATTTTTGAGAGTTAATGATTGTTTTTTTAAAACGTCAAAAATACACTGCAGTTTTAGATGCAAGAATTTCGAGTTATTGATTTCTTTTTCTGTTTACAGACACTGAAGGATAAGTCAGATATGCTGCGAGAAGCTCTTGAATCACTTCAGTCAATTAAAAGAGAAAAGGTTGGTAACTCTATTTGATGTTTTCAAAAAAATTTTTATTGTTTTAATTCCAAATGAGTATGCGTCAAAATATTATATTTAGATATTCTACTTTTTTGGTGCTTGCATTGGTATTGGGAATGATGTGGCTTAATTTTATAAAAAAAAGTTAAACTGAAACTGGCTAGGACATGTGTTATGGATACCTCAGGAGAGCGACCGTATTTGCCTCCATTTGCACCTGATAGAATTTCAGTTGCCTTGACTAAGGCTGTTATGTTCTATTGATAGGATGTATTTATTAGAATTAAAAGATGCCGGGATGAGAAATGTTAGTTCCATTGATTAATATCAATTTATTATTTAATTTAAGGTACTTTTTGAAGACAAACATAAGTTTAGTGAAGCTATAGCATCTACAAATCAGGCGGAGCTGAAAAATTCAAATGAACAACTCCTGAAAGCCAACCAAATAATAGCAAAACTTAATAATGATCTACTTGAGATTAGAGAAAAGGTATGTTTAAATATATGGTATTATACACAAAATATCATCATCATACAACTCCATCAGTATCCATCCACTTCCGTCAAAATATGTTTAAAACCGATGTTACCCTGTTTTAACACCTTGAGGTCTTCAAATTTAATACAATACTATAATTCTTAAATATTATTAATATTCAATAATCTGTCACGAGACTTCACATTGTAGAGGTACAAATGGTCCTTATGTCTGGGAGGAAAAATTATTCAATAACCTTTTCTTTTCAGCTGATGTGTCGAACAGCGATTGCTTTGGAACAGGAGAAGGTGATAAATCGTAATGTGCTGGAAAGACTTGACTTACAAAAGAAGGAGAAAGAACTTAATGAAGAAATCGAAAGAAGTAAAATGATGTATGACCATGCGGTGAAAGAAGCGGAAACCATAAAACAAATGCTGGCTGAAAAAGAGGAGATAATTAAGAATAATAATACAGGTAGTTGATAAAACTTCTATCAAAAACGTTTCTTGTAATTTGTAAATGTAAATTGAATGAAGTAAGCCGTTGGTTTCTTGTCATTGAAGCCTGTTGATATTCTCATATACCATGTCTGCTTCGGAAGTGAAGCATACTGATCTCAAGAGTGCGAAGACGACCACTGCAGAAATGGAGTATATCGATCTCCGCATTGTCAAAAGTTATGTATGTACAGATTAATTCTGAATGAGCTGAGAATCGATTGTTAGGTAATTGCCCAACACATTGGGTATCTAATAGATGACTTTAAATACTTTTCATTTTTGATTGGAATTTAAAAGAGTGATGTCATGTAGGAGATACCAAAGGTAATCCTTTGAGCCAAAGGAAAGTGGGTATCATTTTCCAAGTTTACTTTTTGGAAACTTGTTTGGGGATAAAAATTTGGCTACAGTGGCTGTAGTTAGATCACTTGCTAAAAATAATGACCTCAATCGTAGACCAGAAAGGGCAACAGAAAACAATAAATATTGACGTGATCTTTGTGTGGATAGAATAAATATGCCACCAAATTCAGGGCTATTTTATACACGAGGTCAGGTTAGGATTACAAACATTTTTTGTTTGTGAAATGAATGAGCATAATTGCTTCAAATCCACTAAAAAAATTAATGTATTCTTCATTCGTTAATATCACTTCTACATATATTTTCTATTTTTAGTAATCCAATGGCTACATAAAAAACTAGATGCTAGTCAAACAACAATTGACACAACAAATTTACCCAGTGGTCGATTGCTTCCTTCGCTGTACAGCTCCACGCCATTTATATCCTCACGGACAATGAGTGATAGGAACACCGCAGAAAGTAATAATGGCTTTTTAAATTACTATGCTGCTGGACTTAATAGCAAGAGTACGTTAGCTGCATCCTCCACAAACAGATATGACACACCTTCTGAGGATGTCGATGGAAATGAATTATCGCTGCCTGAGAAAGCGCAGTACAGCGTGGATCCAGCTTATTTAAAGCCGGCTGATTATACTGCAAGGTCTTCATCTGGCAAATCGAGAGGTAATTGATATTCTACCGTGATTAAAAAGGCTTAACGTAACTATGTTGATATTATGTAGCTTAATTTTAAGGAAAAATCGATCGGATGTTTCCAATAGACGCATATAGTAAATTCAGAAAGTGACAAATTTTCCTTTTTAAAAAAATGGCAACTATGTATTTAAGAGAGGAAATCAAAGTTTATAAAAATTTATAGTCATATAAAAAAGCTGAAGCTTATGGATAATTAATGTAGCGATATGTAAGTATGAGATTAGAAAATGTATTTAGATTAGAGGCATTGATATTTATAAATAATTGAAGGAATGGGTAAGATACGTGTTAGGGAAATTGAAAATATGATACTAATGTTTAATTATTTATTTTTTTTGTGCTGAAATAATTTATTCAGAAAAAAATTGTTACATTTAGAAGAAAAAACTCTTAAGGCGAGCCAGTCTGCCAATTCACTTTACTTCATTTTGTTGAAGATATTCAGTAAAAATCTAAACCAGTGGTAATTTACTTTTTTTAAGATGAAGTTGATGTCATTGTGCAGAAAATTATAAACAGTGCTTTTTTTATCTTTCATTGTGTATTGTCACAAAACATAGAAGGCAGTATGTTTTAGAAATGACACATATGCAAGCTGTTATTGGTTATAAGCTAAAGCCTTGTTAATTCAAATCTTCCCCAATCTTTGCAACTAAAAATTAAAATTACTTGCTAGCAAAATCCTACCCATAATCATTTTCGAATGAGGCAATAATCCGTTTGCCATTTATAACTTTCAAAAAGTTTGCATAGTATATAAATTTCATTTTATTTGATATGACATGTGCGTGGACTGCCAGTATTTATTTATTTTGATTAATCCAATAAGAAATGTGGAAAGGAATCAGTCATTTTTGACAATGATTTTCAAATCGTTTTTAGCCCTAAAAACTGCTCTATGTCCAAGAATCATATGGCCTTTCATCCAAATATGATATTGTAACAGATTATTTTTGGTGAAGAATGTTTGTTCGCCATCTGCCCGGGCTATTTAAAATGTGAATTTTAATGAAGCTATGTAATTCAAAAACCAAAACCCACAACTTAAAAGCTTACTAGCTATCCACCGAGATTATTCATGATTAAAATCTGTACATTAAATTAGCAATACCCAAGTTATTTCATACCATTATAATTTAAAAAAACCTTTAGAAGTTATGAACTAATATCATGAAATCAATCAGTTTGTTTCACTTCAAATTAACAAGGTTTTAAATGGCTATAATATTAAAATTCCACTGCAGTAAGATTTCCACTAAATAGCTTGACAAAATAGAGCATTTTATATACAATACAATAAGATAGGGAACAAACAAGCTTTAATTTTATTATTGTTTCAGAGTTGAAATCAAAATACCCTTCAGAGACCAAAAGCGGGACATGTTCAGCTACCAATAAAGAAAATGTGAACACCGACAAAACGGCAAATCGAAATATAGTAACTGGAAGAATACAGCCTACAAAAAATAATAAAACTAATACATGTTCTCCCATATCAGCATATTTTCCCAAGTCTTAATTTAATCTTAATTTTAATATTTTATATTTTATAATCCTGTGATAGAATTACTAATGACTTAACTTAATGCTTTGTTTAAAGTAAAACTAAAGAAATGTATTAAATAAAACAATGTATGGACAATATTAAAAAAATAGTTTCAAAACAAAACATAAAATAAACAAAACGATTCTTTAAACAGAATTATGTTATTGAAGATACTTTCGACAGAGTTTTTATTTTAACTGATATCAAATCCGTTTTCAATATTTCAATCCAAAATTTGTTATAAAAGTGTAGAAATGTTATTTTATGTTGGAGGTTTTTTTATCAAATATTAATAATAACAAATATAATATAATTAATTAAAAAGTCACACTAGAAAGATTTTCATCAAGACTTTCATGTGTACAATATTAAAGAGATTATCAGTTCTAAGCATTAATAAAAAATAAAGATAACGTGTATCATAAAGTTACATCAATTGAATGAGCATTAAATTATCGTATTTCAATTCCCGTAGCTGTTTGGATTTGTTTGATGAGTTTGGCATTGGCTTCTTTATAATTGACAGGTTGAGCTGACATCACTGTTGATTTGAGCCTTGCTTCGTCCTGGAACATTATTAAAAAAAAAGAATCGTTTATTAATTAAATAGACAATAGAACTCATAATAGACAAGAAAACAAAGTATAATATAATAAAAGGTGACAATGTGTATGTAATATTAAAAATCAATTAGTTAAATCATTGTTAAGATTTTCCCCAAATATTTTTTCTGCTTCAGTTTTTGTGTTGACAATAGGATATCTTAGACATTGTCAATTCGAGTAAACCCAGACTTAATACTGGCACAGTGGAATAAGTTCACTTTAGAAATATGCCCTTCATATTATGTATATGTGGGACCATATAACTCGGATTGGTTAGATTGACAGATCGCTATCAATAATGTCTAGTATACTAACGCTGTAGTTTTCAATCTTGGTGCGTATTCTGAAGACAAATGATTTGAAGGTGACATCTTCAAACATGGAGGTATAGAGCCGCTTGTCCGATTCGAGGGCGTCACCGATCTCATTTACTTTTCGCCCTAGAATGGCTTCTGCTGTCTCATTGAACATCGTCACCCATTGTTCCCCGGTGAAGTCCGAAACGCAACCCTGTGAATATTTAATATTTAAACATTATATGGTTAGTTAGACAATGATTTACTGAAGCAGCAAAGTGGCGGCAAATTATGCATAAACTGTGCCGATCTTCTTAATGACTGACTTTTTCATTTTTATATCATTTACAGACCAAATCTCTTTGTAACAAATACCGAAGTAACAAAATTTCCAGTACAGTATATATTTTTTGCTATTCTGAAAAAACGTTCATGCAATATGAAGAAAATAAAATCTCGGTCCAACGAAGTAGTAATTTCAGTATAACAAAATATTTGAGTCAAATGTCCAAAATGAGATAACTCAATATGATATTTCCGATATCTTTACAAGTGTCTCTCCGGGTTTTGTCGGAAATAGACATATCCTGTGTAGACAGCAGTCCTATGTTACTGTAAGAGTGTGCCTATCTACTGATCGGAAGTGTTATAGTAATTATTAAGCTTTGTGTGTTTTCAAAGTTTTGAAGACAGGAAGAGAATTTTAAAAAACGTGAGATGGGATCACAAAGAAAATAAATCGATGTGCTTTGAATAATAAGTGTTGATAAGGCAGCTTTCATGTTGCTTCAAGATGTAGGATCACGAAATATCCCCATAAATGAGCCACTAAAAAGTAAAAAAGCTTGACATTTTGTCAAAAGCTGAGTCTGAAAATGGTAGTCACACAAGTTTCGTTATATTGAGATTTGACCTGAAATTACTTACAGTTTACTTACTACAGCTTACAGTGGAGCACTTTAGATCATCATCATTTCAAAATAAAACAGTCATACACAGTCAAAAACAGTCCTGGGGTTAATAATGGACGAGAAGAAGCTAGACATCTTTAAGAAGAAGAAAGAAGATTCATGACAAAGCAGACTGAGGTTTATAAAAGTAAATTCGACTTACACTCATTATTATTCTATACTTGTAATTTGGATATTCTCTGTTACATTTTTCGCATCTGTAAAGACCATTCTCCTGGTCGATGAGTTTTTTGTTACACTGTTCTTGAGGGCACGCTTTGTAGAGAGCATTGTCAGTGTTAACATAACTCAGTACTCCTAATAGATTGTAGTAATCGCCTTTTTCCCCAGAACCAATCTGAAGCTCTTCCGCATCAGAAAATGTTAGCCAATCGCCAGATATTGAATTTCCGCCACCCATTCCAGTTCTGTAAACATTAAAAATTATTTAGTCAAATGATTAATGCAGTGCTTCCCAAACTCTTTCGGTTTGCGGCACCTTTTTTAACCCTAAAAACTTGCGCTGCTAAAATTTTAATTTCTTTCCAGAAAATCATGGTTTCTCGTTTTTTTAGCTTGCACACAAAATTTCGCAGCACCCCTATTACTATAGATAAATGTGAATCAAATTTAAAACTGAGAGCTTTTATTTTAATAATCAATACAGTGCCTCTTCGCCACGTAGTTTGTAATATAGTGTTATGGGAAAGTGAATCAAGTTTACTGCTTTTAATATCCAAGTCTGCTGTTTAAATTTTTTATATATGATGGCAGGTGTTACTTACCTAGCCGACATATTGACAGCATCCTGTTGAGATCCACCATTATCGTACCAGCCTCTGAGTTTGTGCGCTTCCGGGATGTCTGGGTTGATTCGCATGACGGTGCTGGACCTTACAGATAGTGTTTTTCCACCATTAAACTCGGAGAGTGCAGCGCCGCGCACTGATATTACTGGTTGCTGAGATCCATCAAATGTTTCCGCCTCAGTTCCCCACAATGTAAGAGAAACCTGGAGAATATTTTTGTGTTGTACAAACTTTGCGAATTTTCGTATTTCAAGCCTAATGGTAAACTACTTGCTTCTTAAAAAACCACATAGCCAAATATATACATACTAAAAAAGTGCTGTTTGTTGTGAGTTGGAGTTGTGTATTTTAAATAAAACATTGTAATTCAATGAAGATTTTCAAATCTAATTAGTTATCATAGCGCAAAAATTACCATTTGCTCTCTCTATAAGAGAAGATTTTGAAGCCTTAAAATAATATTCTACTCACTGCACTTCCAGAGGGATCAACAATTGTGACTTCCCGCTTCTTCAGCTGTTTACCAGAAGCTCGTGCCGTTATTTCAACAACATCTGATGCCGTTTTGCATATTCCAATGATATCTAAAATTTAAAAAAATACACACCCACATCATTCTACAGAAAACTTATCATTTGATTGCTGCATTATCACTAGCGTTATAACGTGGGGTCATAGCTTCTATTAAAATTATTAATTTATCGAAAGGGGTGCTCAGAAAAAAGCGTAATATTTATTGACAGCTCTATCCACCCGGTGATTTCAGTCAGCTTCATCCATTGGTACAGACTACAACCACATGATCTAATCAACGCAATCTCCTTATTTGGATTATTTGAACAGCATATCATTGCACAATTCATAAAAGTCCAATATCAATTCCATCTTGGGTTAGTGATAGGGTAACATCACCGCATTCTGTAATTATAGATTGTGAATTGCTGGAGTTTTATTTGAGTCGGTGCATCTTTATATTTTTGAATTAATCCAGATATTGATGATTCTTAGATTATTTAATCAAAAGCCACCTAACCGTATATCATTGAGGTAATAAGATTATGTCTCCTCTAGTACTGATGTGAAGATGAAATGTCAGCCACGCATTGGATATTTTTTAGATACTTTAATTCACTACTGAATCAAAATAATATCATTCCACAAGGAGGGCGCTAATTACTATCATATTAGGTAAAGTTTTAGATGCTAGTAAAGCCAAGATTAAAAATCCGTTATTGGGGAATATATTTTTCATTTACTGATCAAATTGAATGAAAGATGAATTAAGTATACTTACCAACGACAGAGTCAGGTTCTTTACTAGCCAAGTCATTGATTGGTATAAAGTTGTATTGAATAGTGGGCACTGCTTCTGCTCCGTCCATGCATTCTTCAACGACTGTATCATTGGTGAATGTCATCTCATAATCATGCTTTAAAGTGTTCCACTGTTTGTTAACGGTTTTGAGAGTGCACCGACTGATGTAGTATACTTTGTCTACCTGTAATAATGAGAATAGATATTCTATTTGTTATAAACTTAAAAGTGAGAGCCTGGCTTGCCTTAAAGACTCATTATCTGACTATTAACTTTTCGATAATTACTGCCAATAGCTTTGAATATCTGGGAAAGAATGTAAAGGGAGATGGTTCTTCATCTACGATCATATCCATTTTCCATGTGGAGGATATGCTTCGTTTTAGAATACATCCTAAATTAACAGTCTATCAAAATGCATGAGCCCCACTGGTCAGTGTATTTGCAGATCTCCGAGTTAGTCTCAGTTAAAGCACTTTATCCTTAAGCACAAGCAAAATGTCTGTCTAAGAAATGGCATTTGACACTTCACTAAGTGTAAGTGTAAGTATAAGTTTATCACATAATTTTTAAATTCTAAATTATTTAAAACTGGTAAACTTCCATATGTGAGATCACTG